>WNWU01008848.1:0-13665 GCA_012654045.1 Ptyas mucosa | reverse complement strand
TAGCCCTCTTTTTCTTAATAATTAGTCTTTTATACTCCCGCTTCAGGCGATAGTAGTCCTCGGGTAGGCGTTTGTCCCTTCGATTACGGTAGAGCAGGTAGACCTGTCTAATCTTGTTCCTGAGCAGCACACATTCTTCATTGAACCAGGGATTGCTTCTTGGACGATATGGGCCACTTGGCCTACGGTCAGCTCCTAGTTCCCTTTGGATACTATTAATTAATGATTCGAAGGTCGAGATTGCCGCTGAATCACTGCATGTTAAGGCCTGATTGTATAGGCTATGACACTCCGGGGATGATAAAAGAGAGTGGAACTTTCTTTCAGTCTTGGGGGACCATTTGATCCTCCTTGCATAAGAGGCCACATAAGGATCCAGTATTTGGGGGCCCTTAGGCAGATGTATATTTGTAAAGAGCCCAATGATTGTGACCAGGGGGTAGTGGTCGCTCTCCGTGAGGCAGTCCACAAAAAAAACATGGACTGCCTGTCTTAGTGGCTGGGAAACCAGCACAAAATCAATAACACTACTCCCCTGTGAGGAACTGAAAGTAAATTCACCCGCTAGATCGCCTGGGGTACTCCCATTAAGGATTGTCTTATTGTGTTGGGATGCTAGGAGGGCTAGTTGAGCGCCAGCGAAATTTGTTAGTTCATCCTTAGAATGCCTGGCTGAAATCTGGTGTCCTATGGCCTGGCAGATTTCTTGGGAATAGAGTGCCTCAATCGATGGGGGAATTTGGCCTCCCAATCGGGCATTAAAGTCGCCCCCTATAAAGATGTACAGCGCTGGAAATTTGGTTTATGTACAAGTAATATAGCTCTCCAGTTCATCCCATTGAGCCTTAGTGTTGGCTTGCCTCACCGTCGGAGGAAGGTAGACGTTGAACACTAACATTTTACTATGACCTCTCTTAATTAGGAACGCCATAGCTAAGGACCCACAGGGGGGCAGCTCCACTGTCTCCACTTTCAGGGAGGTAGAGACCAAGCAAGCTAAGCCACCCTTAGGTCTTCCCGTCTTAGATTGTTTGGTAGCAGGCAAAGAAATGGCCGTAAACCCTGTAAGGGATATCTTATCGCATGCCCAGGTCTCCTGAAGCAGGACCACATCGAATGACTGAATATAGTTGATAAAGTCCGAG
The DNA here is from genome assembly GCA_012654045.1 of Ptyas mucosa. Classification (NCBI taxonomy): domain Eukaryota; kingdom Metazoa; phylum Chordata; class Lepidosauria; order Squamata; family Colubridae; genus Ptyas; species Ptyas mucosa. The sequence continues at coordinate 12,520 of WNWU01008848.1, read as the reverse complement.
GTGCCACACCTTCTCCCCCAACCTGCTATATTCCATGAAAGGCATCTAAGTGTGCATGGGGGGGATGCCGGGTTTGCTAGTCATTCTATATAATTAATTTTTGTCAGAGAGCCCTTCAGATCCGAAAAAATACAGCCATTATTAGATGGAAGTGTCACCCTCTTGGGAGATAAAGGCAGGGAAGAGGGGAGGGGAGGTGAGCCTTGTTCATGAGGCTGTAGAGCTCTGAACGCAGTCCAGTTTGTGCTTCCAATGTTCATTGGTTGCTTACCTGGCAAGCATTCAGTGACATCAACAGACGAGGTTTGGAGTAGCCCTGGATCTTCAAGTTGACGAATTGGACATTCTGGAGGGAGGGCCGAGGAAACTGCCTCTGCTAAATCGATGTGGACTCCCTGGGGTCCAAGGGGATCCTTATCAGGTAGTGAAAGACTCCAAAGCTTGGATTTAACTGCAGACAGGCGCTTTATAATTTAGGCCCTTTCTGGTTGTGGGAGTGCACGAAAGGAGTCAAAAAGCTGTATCTCCTCCGGATTCCAGAAATTGTCTTGAGATGAGTTGGTTTCATGGATGGATGGAATCCCGGGGGCACTAGCCTGAGGCTTAGTCGCTGAGGAGCCTTGAAGGCCCTGGGCTGGTATCGCTTCCTTTGGGGCCATTTCTTCCCAGCTGATTAAATCGTGGCAAACTTCCTGATGAGATGGGCCTCGCTGAGGGGGGTAGATTTGACCGGCTGTAGGACAAACAGTCAAGGTGCCATCTGAGAAGATGCCATCAGGAAGTCTTACAGGAATGGATGAGTATTTAATAGATGGTCTAGTATCAGGGATGGCATTCAAAATTGGCACATTAGTATATGCTGCTAAGAGTCTTTTTGGGGCTGTAAGTCTCCTGATGGTCACAGATTGTTGGTTTCTTAAAAGTGGCTTAATCGACATATCTTTGAAGACTCTACTTGGCACAATGCTGAAAGATCTTAGCAGAGATCTTCTCCTGAAGAATAGTTTCGGGGTGCTAGGGTTATCAAAATTGAGTAACAATCTGGTACAGTGTACAGGGGAGGGTAAAAGTTCAATCTTCTTCAAATCATCAGCAGTCAACCCCAGTAACTGTAGTATATGACCCCTTGCCAGCTGAATTGAGCCCCAATAAGGCAAATTGCTGTTAATGGGATTAATATTAAGGGCCACCTGTCTTGGCTGTAGAACCAGGTGGCTTCTCACGCCCAGAGGTGCAGAGTTCAACCCACTGGCAGGGCCACCCCAACCAGCACCCCTGCTGGGGCCCAACAGAGAGGGCCCTGTCACCGCATCAGGCTGCCGAGTAGTCCGTCCAGGGCAACCATCGGCAATCGAGGAAGCCAGGCAATCTAAGGTACTTAATATTTTGTCAAGCTGTGACTGTATGCTCACTGTTGTTTCTGCAACCAGAAAACATTGCTGGGCCAAGAGTTCTATAAGAGTAGGTTCATTTGAAGGTTGAGTGGGGACCGTAGTTTTTGAGGAGCCTTTGTTCTCAACTCGGGGGACGACATCCTCGACCAACGGAGAGTTACGACGACCAGCAGCAGTCAGATGAGAAGGAGCTGGAGTTTCCAGGCAGGGAGGTCAAATTAAAGCAAAGTCCTCAATCTTGGATTGCTTCAAGGAAGGTTGGGAAGCCAGGTCAGTAAGGGATCTGGTCCTTTTCCTTGACTTCATTATGTAATATAGCGAAAAATCTAGTTTCTGCGACGAGTCCAGCTCCAAAGGAAGAGGAGTCAAGAGGAAACAAGCCCTGATGCAAATAACAGCAAAATTCCTCACGAGTAAGGCAAGGATCCTGCCCTCCCGGCAGAGCAAGGAGCAGGGAGTAAGTAAAAATAGTAAAATAAGTAGAATAGCAAAAATAGTAGTTAAAAATAAAATAAAAAAGAAGTCAGATAAAAAGAAGTCAGATCAAAGCTAGGCAGTACTCGGCTTCCAAGCTAAAGCAATAAATCCTAGATAACAGCAACAAAAAACGGCAACAAAACACTCCCAAGACTGAGCCCAGCTCAGGTTGTTAAAAATTGTTAAAAATACAGCTCCAGGTTGCATAAAATTTCAAAAAATATAAAAAATTTAAAACTTGGGAAATTTAAAAACTAAAACAAAGCCTTAAAAACAGTTAGTAGATAAAATAAGTCAGTTTAAGCTTGGTTAGGAGCAGAGAGCCTCCTACTTGCCTCCTGCCTGATCCACCATCTTGGATCTCCCTGTTGATTGAATAAGACATAATGTGTTGGTTGGTTAATTTCTGTCACTATTATTCAAGCTTCTTTGCCTCCCATTTCACTTGAAAATTAAAATTTTCACACCTTAGAATATGACGGACACCTTTCCACTACATTCTAATGCAAAAAGTCTCAGATGTGTAATTTTGCATTCAGTTGTAGCAATATAAACAATGTGTTATGTTCTTTTTCAGATGCAGATGACTGTGTCCCATGTCCAGGAGATCAGTATGCAAATTTCCATCAAAATGCATGCATTGACAAAGAGATCTCCTTCTTATCTTACCAAGACGTTTTAGGAATTACATCTTTGGTGTTTGCATTCTTTTTTGCTTTCATGACAGTACTTGTGCTTGCTCTCTTCATTAAGCACAATGACACACCTATTGTCAAAGCCAACAACCAGAGCCTCTCCTACCTTCTCCTCATCGCTCTTCTCTTCTCCTTCCTTTCTGCTTTCCTTTTCATTGGTCAGCCTACCATACTGACATGTCTCCTTTGACAAGTTGCTTTTAGCTTCATATTTTCAGTAGCAATTTCTTGTGTGCTGGCCAAGACTATCATCGTAGTTCTTGCTTTCATGGCCACCAAGCCAGGATCTGGAATAAGGAAATGGGTAGGGAACAGATTGGCTACTTCAATTGTGTTTTCTTGCTCCTTTCTTCAAGCTTCTCTTTGTGTAGTTTGGCTGGCAACCTCTGCCCCATTTCCCAATTTTGACCTGTATTCCCTGCATAAAGAAATTATACTGGAATGTAATGAAGGGTCAACTTACATGTTTTACTGTGTTTTGGGCTTCATGAACATTCTTGCCCTAGTCAGTTTCTTAGTTGCATACCTAGCCAGGAACTTACCTGACACCTTTAATGAAGCCAAGTTCATCACCTTCAGCATGCTGATCTTCTGCAGTGTGTGGTTGTCTTTTTTCCCAGCCTATCTGAGCACCAAGGGCAAACATATGGTAGCTGTGGAAATCTTCTCCATCTTTGGCTCCAGTGCAGGGTTACTGGCTTGCATTTTTTTACCCAAATGTTACATTATTATTTTACGTCCTGAACTAAATAAAAGAGAACAGTTAGTGAAGAGGAAATGATATCTCCAAGTTGTTTAATAAACATTGCTGAAAATTCCATGTGATAAGCACTATGTTTAAATTTGAAAATAAAGATTATGAAAATATATCCATCTAATGAAAGTTCTTACAATTTAGAAACATCCTAGTCTTACGTGAAAGCATGCAGTATTATTAAACTACTAATGGAAGTGTTTATGCTTCTTCTTCTAAAAAAAATAATTTATTCTCCTAATTTCCTTTATGTTTATTTGTTCAGTGATGTTTTTCTCTGAAAGACAGAAATTAATTCCAAATATTAATTTTGACCTCCTATTCTGTTCTTTTCATCATTTGACATATCACAGACATATCTGGAAGATTTTTTTGCTATCTGTATACTACTATTATCTAGAAGAAGATTAACCATATCGTTCAGTGTTTGCAGCCTTGCTAGCAACTTCTAGAACTCTCCAGGGAATCCAGAGTAGAGTAGAGTAGAGTAGAGTAGAGTAGAGTAGAGTAGAGTAGAGTAGAATAGAATAGAATAGAATAGAATAGAATAGAATAGAATAGAATAACAGAGTGGAGGTCTTCTAGTCCAACCCCCTGCTTAGGCAGGAAAACCTTCACCACTTCAGACAAATGGTTATCCAACATCTTCTTAAAAACTTCCAGTGTTGGAGCATTCACAACTTCTGGAGGCAAGTTGTTCCACTGATAAATTGTCCTCACTTAAATTTCTCTTTAATTCCAGTTTGCTTCTCTCCTTGATTAGTTTTCATCCGTTGTTTCTTGTCCAGCCCTCTGGTTCTTTGGAAAATAAATTGACCCCTTCCTTTTTGTGGCAGCCCCTCAAATACTGGAAGACTGCTATCATGTTCCCCCTAGTCCTTCTTTTCTTTAGACTAGCCTAACCCAAATCCTGCAGCCGATCTTCATACGTTTTTGTCTCCAGGCCTTTAATCATCTTAGTTGTTCTTCTTTGCACTTTTTCCAAAGTCTCAATGTCTTTTTTGTAATGTGATGACCAAAACTGGATGCAATATTCGAGATATGGTCTTACTAAGGTTTTATAAAGCAGTACTAATACTTCACAAGATTTTTTTTAAAAGTTTTTTTTATTTTTTAAAACACAAATATAAAATACATCTTTTCCAAAACGAAGCATTGATCCGGTCACAAATTAGTACAAATCACTAACAATTCTTAACTTCCAATTAACACAACTTAATATTTTACACAGTTATTTCTCTAAATTCTATCAATTATGCCATTATCCCAAAAACCCGTTACTTAAATCTTAGCTCCTAACCAAATGTCATTCCATTTTTCTTTACCTTTTTGCTTAGATCTTTTAACAATATAAATCGTTACAATTATTATAAACATGTAAAAAAATTTTTAGCTATTACTCCCATTTTAATCACCTTCATTATTTTACAACATAATCATTTTTATTTCTTAGCTGTTAACTCCAACATAATCATTTTATTTTACTGTTGAACTCATCATTATCATCTTTATTTCTGTTGTTAAATTCAACTTATACATTCCCTTTTTGCTGTTATTCTCAACATATTCCTCCCTATTTTTGCTGTCCTACCCAGCATAATAATTTTTATTTTTGTCTGTTAATCCCAGAAAAATCATTTTATTTTTACTAATAAACCTAACATCTTTATCTTTATCTAGTTAATCATATTTATCATTATCCTTGTTCAGCTGCTGTTTTAAGGCTAGGGGTCTTATAGTTAATAATATTGCTCCAAGAGTTGTTGCAAGCCTGGGTTGGTTGTCACTCACCCAGCTTCAAAATGCTCCATTTCAATCCACTCTCCTCCTGCACATCTCTTAACCCGGTTGTCCCAGCTTCGTGGCAGCCTCAATGGCTGCCACCCCCCCCCCCCCCGCCGACTCACAGAGGATTCCCTCTGACCTCCAAGGAACTTGCCTGTTTCTCTTGGTCGTCCGAGGTGCCACTCCGTTTCCCCCCTCTCTGCAGGATGGTTCCGGTCTGAAGTCCCATCGGCGGCGGTTCGGCAGCTGGGGTTTTCGCGGCGCTCATCAGAGCCCGCTATTTCCCCAACTGTCTCACTGTGATGCCAAACCGGAAGTCCTACTTCACATGATTTTGATACTATGCCTCTGTTTATACAATCAAGGTTTGTACTAGCTTTTTTGGCTGCTGCCGCACACTGCTAACTCATTTTTAAGTTATTGTTCACTAGGACTCCAAGGTCTTTTAAATTGAAATTGAAATCCAGGAATTTCCAGAAATTAGACTAAATTGGAAAATGAAATAATATCTTGAAGGATGGGAATAGTAATTCACTCCTGTCTCTGATCAAGAAAAAGTAGACAGGATTTGAGCTCATATTATCAAAGTCTTTACCGTTTAAATATCTTTAAAAAAGGTGAAATCATGGCAACTGGACCAATGTTTGTTAATATGAGATGTTTTGTGTTACCTTCGATGCAGAACACGTGGCAGCAGATGCACATCTGATTGGATACCCTGCCGGCAACCAGCCGGCAGGGGAAAGACGTTATGCGATTGGCTAAGCCACTTGACACTTGATGGCAATATGACACAGCAAATTTGACACCTGTGCTTTACCGAAAAACCATTTGGGTACCAAAGTGGAAAAGCCAGTTTTAAGATTTTACACATGAAAAGCATAAAATAAACCCCTCTTTTGCCTCCCCTCCTCCCATGGTCCTCTGTCCACCAATCAGTTGCGCTTGGGTTGTTTTGAAAATAATCTGTTTGCCTGGGACACTCTCAGAAGTTGGTGACCTTGTGGTGAAACAGGCTTAGGCCTCCAGATGGCATGCTTGCATTCCAGAGTTTCCCTCCCAGACCATCCTCACATTCCAATTCTTTCCTTCTTCTCCCCCATTATTATTTTCTGATTGCAAACAGTCTACATAGTGAGTCAACCATAACAGAGACTCATTGGATTGTACCCCCTTTTGTCACATCAACTGCAGGGGTTTCTCCCCAAAATGTATTGTCAATGAAAACACAATCATCCAAGCCAAAAGTATCTAAGTTGAATCATGGCAACTGGACCAAACTTCATTAATATGAGATGTTTTGGTACTCATCAAAGTAATGTTGCCAGTCAGAATAAAAAAAATAGTTAGGCAGGGTAAGGGGTGAAATCCAGCAGGTTTTAACAGGTTCTGGAGAACTGGTAGCAGAAATTTTGAGTAGTTCAGAGAACCGGCAAATACCACCTCTGACTGGCCCCAGAGTGGAGTGGGAATGGAGATTTTGCAATATCCTTCCCCCAGGAGTGGGGAGGGAATGGGGATTTTGCAGTATCCTTCCCCTGGAGTGGGGTGGGAATGGAAATTTTACAGTATCCTTCCCCTGCCATGTCCACTGAGCCACACCCACCAAGCCACGCCCACAGAACCAGTAGTAAAAAAATTGAACTTCACCACTGGGCAGAGTGTCAGAGAATTGTTGGAATGTACCAACTCTTCCCACATCAATTGCAGGGGTTTCTCCCCAAAATGTACTGCAATATGTTAATGAAAACTCAATCATCCAGGCCAAAAGTATCTAAAATAGGTTAAATCATGGCAACTGGGCCAAAGTTTGTTCATCTGAGATGTTTTGTTACTCATCCAAGTAACTTCATCAGTCAAAATAAAATTTTCAGTCAATGTAGTTAAATTAACTTCTTAAAGCATGGTTAACTGACACAGTGTTCTGAATCTGCTAAGGAAAGTCTCCTCTTGTATTATAATTACCCTACCCTAAGGTGACCAGATTTTAACATTGGTAAAGAGGGACACCATTGACCGGGGGGGCGGGGGGGGGCTTGATTAAAAGTTTGGTCTATATGGAGCAACACAAATTTTCATAGAATGCAAAAATAGTATTGTAATATATTTTTTTAAATTTCAACATAAGTACAATTTACAAATATAATAAATTAAAAAAAATTATGTATAGTATTATTTTATTCTATAGGGACTACTCAGAGGGCTGAAAAAAGTCATTTCTGACAGGTCCTTGCACTTTTGACTGGTCCTCACACTTATGACCATCCTCACATTTATGCCGGTGCAGCATTCTTAACAACCATGTCACTCATTTCATAACTGCTTCTCTTCACCATGGTGACAAGATAGGGCAAAAACGTAAAATGTGAGGACAGTCATAAGTTCGAGGACTGCTCAAAAGTGCGAGGACCAGTCAAAAATAACTTTTTCAGCCCTCTGAGTAGTCCATGTGCACAAAAGGACTACCCAGAGGGCTGAAAAAAGTGATTTCTGACAGATCCTCGCACTTTTGACCAGTCTTCGCACTTATGACTGGTCATCATTTATGCCCATTGTAGCATTCTTAAAAACAGTGTCACTCATTTCACAACTGCTTCTCTTCACCATGGTGACAAGATAGAGCAAAAACGTAAAATGTGAGGACAGTCGTAAGTTCGAGGACTGGTCAAAAGTGCAAGGACCAGTCAAAAATAACTTTTTCAGCCCTCTGAGTAGTCCATGTGCATAAAAGGATACAGCAATAGAGAGGGTTGAAGGAAGGGAAGGGAAATTAGAGTAGGAGTGAGATTAAGAGAGGGAGGAAGAGAGGAGGAGAAGAAGAAAGGAAGAGGAAGTAGGGAGGAGAAGAAGAGGGGGGGAAGAGAAAGTAAGAAGGAAAGAAAAGAGAGGTGGTAGGTTTGAGGAGAAAGATTGCTGTACAATAAAAAAAATGAAAGGGAAGAAAACGAACCCCAAACAAATATAAAGATATTAAGATAAAGAATGAATTGTTAAACTTTAAAGAACAAAAGAGAACAAATATGAATAAATAGCAATAATTAGAAACACACATACAAACATACAATGTATTTTCTTTGAACAGAGTATTTGGCCAGTTCACAAATTTAAACAGTGTTTAGTCATTTCACTTAAATTTACAATTTCCATATTTCCTTTTTGCCATATTTATTCCTCATCTATTTTTTTAAAAAACCAATATTACCCTTCATCCTCATCTCTAATCTTAATCAAATTCAATTTTTCACTTCTATTCTATATTATACCCCTTCCCATTGTCATCTATTTTTATATCCATCCTCACATTGGTTAATTATGTAATATTACAGTTGTTCAATACAAATTCAACATTTTAATATAAATCAATTAGTTATATAACTATCTTTTTTGTATATTAATCAATATGAACATGAATATTCCAATTATTTCCATGCAATCCAATTTCTTACAAATCAATTAATTATATTTACCAATAATAATAAACCAAATAATTTCCCCCATATATTCTTCCAAACCACAACTTAACCATTTCTGCTTTCAACACAATATACAATTAATAGTATCTCAATTATTACAATTCCCTAGTTAAATAGAGCTTTTTTTTCTTTTGTGTTTTAAAATCTTGAACTCTCCTTTTTTGCCATTTGCCATAAATTTCCCTTTGTTTGCACCTACTTTTTTTGATGAGGAAAAAGAAAAGAAATCTGCCTTTCCAACGTTGCAAGGAAACAGCAAAGCCAACAACCTGCTTTAGTTTCGTTTTCGTTTTCAGTTTGAATTGCACAAGGAGAAAAAAAAATCTGCTCCAGGAGCACTCTTTGCAGCTAGCAAAAGACTCCTGCCCAAAACAGCTGAGAGCAAATCAGCTGAGAGTCGGGAGGCTGTTCAAATCAACTTATGGTAATTAACCTATACTTAAACTGAAAGGGGCTGTTTTTTCTATTTTGGCAGACACGGGTCTACTCATTTGTTTTCTTTTAACACTGATCAACTGTAGGGCGGCCCTTTGAAGCCCCCCCGGCAAGAATTTAAACAGTTTTTTTTCCCTCTAGCCATCAGCTGGGACTCAGGATGCAGCAATAGATTGGGAGAGGGCGGGGTAAGCAAACCCCGTTCTCCCGCCATTCCCTAGCTTGTCCTGCAAAAAATCGGGACATTTTTAAAATGCCGCGGGACAAATTGTTGAAAATCGGGACTGTCCCGCCAAAAGCGGGACGTCTGGTCACCTTACCCTACCCCTATTGTTTTGGACAGGTAACTAGTCTGTAGTATTATCTGTATCTTAAGTTTATTTTAAAGCAAAAATAGAAAACTAATGAAGGACTTTACTCATCTTTGGTAAGGTCAGTGTCCAGAAGAAAAGATTCCATACAGTAAAAAGGCACAGTTTTCAGTAGATTTATTTAAAATGCATCCGTATTTAATACATGGATCTTATTTATTTACTTCGGGCTTTTTCTGCACATGCCCCAACATGGCGCTGGCCTGAGCCGTTGCCAGGATGGGCAGCGTTTTTGGTGATTCGGGGTCTTCTGGGGCTGCCAGGACCATCGTCAGCCCCATCCCCGCTTGGGAGAGTCCCTTCCAACCCGTTGAGGGCTTTTTCGCCCTCCGAAACACAAGAATATCGGAGTTGGGGAGAAGCGAAAGAAGAACACTGCGGGAGGCCGTGAGACGCCACGGGAGGAGGACTAGAAAAGCTGGCCTGCAGCGATGTCAGCTTCTTCCCTGTTTGCTGGGCGGCGGCCGTCAGAGCGGCAGTGACAATGAGGCAGTGATGATGGTGGAGTCTGAGGGTGGTCCGGCACTGGTGGCAGAGTTGCGGCGGCAATGACGGCCGCCGAGCAGCGACGGGGAGGGGGATGATGAAGATGGCTGCGAGACGGGTGAGGCAGGTGTTGCTGGATGCTGGATGCTGGCGGAGAAGCGAAATGGAGGCCGCCAACGGAGGCATGGCTGACATGATGATGGGGGGATGTGTGGAATGACCTGGGGTTGGAGAGTCCAGTGCATGGCTCAGGCATTGGGCCGCCATGGGTGGCCTCCCCTCCCCCCTCTTTTTGGCCCTGTTATCGGCTTGGGGGTCAGCCTCCCCCCTCCCCCCTCCTTGTGTACATTTATCCTCCTGTGGGACTGTTGTGCTGCTTTCATCTGTACCCCGCTTTTATTGAACTTATTCCATCGAAACTCCCTGGCAGAAGGGGACTTGGACAGTACTGTGTGGACCCTGAGTTGGCAGTTATGAACCATCTATCACCAGAGGAGATTAAACCATTAAATTCCTTGCCTTTCGACATCTGGCTGGCCACTGTGAGAAGGTGGCCAGGAAATTTTCCCTCTGAGTGACTGTACTAACTAACTCCTCCCACTGATGTGAGAGGGCAGTGGAGACCGGGCTGCTACTTATATGGAGACTCTTTCTGTCCTAGGACTTTTTTGGACCCTACCAAGTTGCTTTCCCCATCCTGGTCTTACTGGATGTACTCAGCGGTGGAGCTATTTGCACTGCGAGACTCCCCCCTCTTGCAGGTTTGGCCCTCCACTCTATCGAGGGCCTACCTTGATGATGGGTTTTGGAACCCCGAGAGATGGCATGGTGCGAGAAGGCGGTTGAGGGGCTTTTTGATTAAGGTTTTAGATAGTATTTTAAGGGGTTCTGGGAGGGATAATCCACGGGGGGTAGGGACTAGCCTGGTGAGGAGCAACGTTACGGGGGGTGCGGGGTCCAGGGTTAAGGAGGGGGCCAGTTTCCATACTGTGGAGGGTTGTCCCATCAGTACTGTGGTTGGGAGGGGCAGATATGGCGGGAGTAGGGGGCCACATCATGTTAGGGAAGTGCGCACTTGCTGTCTCCAAGCAATTGCGCGCTCCGGCCCCCAAGGCTCCTCTTGTTCCCTGGGTAGTCCAGACCCTCAGGCCCCGGGTTTTCAGATGATGTTGTGCAACGCCAGGTCCATGGTAAATAAAGCCCCCCTCATCTGCAATCTTATACAGGAGGGGGGTGCGGACCTAGCGGGTGTTACAGAGACCTGGTTGGGGCAGGAGGGGGGGTCCCCCTTGTTGAACTGTGTCCACCAGGTTTCTGTGCATTCCATCAGCCAAGGGCTCAGGGTAGGGGCGGTGGAGTGGCGGGTTTTTTTTTATTGAAAAAGTTTTACAACAATTATTATCACACTCCATCCCCCCCTCCCTTCCCCCCCTCCCTAACCCCCCCTCCCCCCACCCACCCCGACTTCCCAGAGCAAAATACAGAGTATTGCATATAACAATTACAAACTAAATTGATCTAACTTCAACTATGTTAACAGATCCCCCATAGAACCATAACTCCGCTACAGATAATATACATCTAAAGTTTACATTCATCCATAAGCTATTTGGTATTTCTTTATCTGGTATTTGTTCTGAATATATTCAATCCATTTTCTCCACTCCAATATGTATCTTTCTTGAGTAATGTCCTTCAGATAAGCTGAAATCTTCGCGAATTTCTGCCAAGTTAGTTACTTTCAGTATCCACTCATCAATAGTAGGCAAAAAGTCCTTCTTCCAATATTGCGCCACCAGCAATCTAGCTGCCGATATTAGGTTTAAGATCAATTTAGTCTCTATTGTAGTACATCCTGTTGTAATGTCCAACAAAAACAATTGTGGAGGTCTTCCGGTGGGACTGCGACATTGCCGGACGCTTCTTTTTGAAGCGCCAGCCCAGGGCTTCGTAGAACTGCAAGAACAGCGACTATCGGCTGTCTTGCGGTTTGAAAACTTTCCCCCCTGGTATGAGGGGGGAAAGTGAGTAGACGGGTGGGGTAGAGCTCCCTGAAAGTGCCAGATTTCACCCATAATCTGGCGCTTGAAGATGAGAGCTCCCCGCTAAGCCTGTCAGTACTCCGGACCCTGGATGCCTCTGCTTTGCAGAGCTAGATGTCGTTACCATCCCAGCACCAACTTTAAACAGATATTCTTTGAATCAAGCTGGCGGAGCACAAGCAATATGAATCAAACAGCAAGTATTTTTTTTTTCCTTTTAACTCCAAGGATTTACTTTCTTTAAAAGATTATTCCTAAGCTGAAAGTGAAAGCAAGATGGCATTTGAGTTTTAACGGGGCGTGAAGAAGTGAAAGCTAAAAGTAATTATTGACAAGCCCCTGTTTGAAACGTAAAACTCCTTTTTGAAAAGTGGATGTAACAAGAAAGGAATAATAATAATTGAAGCAGCAATACAAATTACAAATTGTAAAGGATCCCTTTTTTTTTTCTTCTTGAAACTCTTTTTTTCTTTTTTCTTCCCCTTTTTTTTCTGTCCTTCTGGAAGGGAAGGAAGAAGGGGGGCAAGATGGCTGGGCTTTTTGAAAGCAAAGGAGGGTTATTTAACCCTCAATGGTCTGATTTTGAGGAAGCTTTGAGTTCAATTACC
>WNWU01008836.1:0-19063 GCA_012654045.1 Ptyas mucosa | reverse complement strand
GGTTTCAACTACGACACATCCCAGCAGGTAAAAACTTCTTGGCTGATGCCCTTTCACGGATGCTGCAGTACCATAGTCAACGGGAGGAGGTGGTGGAGTCTTTAATCCCAGCCACTACAATGCTTGTTACAGGGGCGGCCGCGGCATTGCATACAGAATCGCCATTCCTACACGAACTACAAACGGCGCTTCAACAAGATACGTGGCTGGCACAAAACCGGGCGGCACTGACTTTATGAGATGGTTTAGCCTGGTTTGGTGATAGGATGTACATTCCACCAATGCTGAGGTCAACAGTGTTGCGACGGTGCCACGATGAGAAAGTAGCAGGCCATTTCGGGTTTCTAAAAACCCTTCATTTAGTGAGACGCCAATTTTGGTGGCCTAAAATGCAGAAAGAGATCGAGCAGTACGTAAGGAAATGTTCTGTCTGTGCATCCGCCAAACCGTGGTCTGGGAAACCTATAGGACTCTTACAACCTGTAGCAGATCCGAGCTGACCCTGGGAGGAACTGGCAATGGACTTTATTGTGGACCTCCCTTCCAGTAATGGATATACCGTAATATGGACAGTCGTGGACTTTGTTCTCCAAGCAAGCACATTTTATTCCTTGGCAGGGTCTTCCGTCCGCTCGCCGGTTAGTCGACATGTTCGTGAAACACATCTATCGGTTACATGGAGTTCCAAAGCGCATCGTATCAGATCGGGGAGTTCAATTCACGGCGAAATTCTGGAGAGGGTTTCTTCAGCGTATAGGAACTACGCAAGGTTTGAGTTCGGCATTTCATCCCAGCACGAATGGGGCAGCCGAAAGAGCTAATGCCGCCGTAGAGAGATTTTTACGTTGTTACGTGAGTTACCAACAGACAGACTGGGCGGCTCTTATCCCATTCGCCGAAGTAGCGTATAACAACATCTGTCATCGGAGCACTGGACTGTCACCTTTCCAGATAGTGTATGGCCAGCAGTTCTACGCCATACCGGAAGTCGAGCCGCCATCATCAAACCCCACCACACCCCAGGAGTGGGCTAGAAGAATCCAACAAACATGGCAAACCGTAAAGGAGACACTTAGACGAGCGGCTAAGGAATACAAAACATATATAGATAGGAAACGAACGAACCCCAAACCGTTTGCAAGTGGGGACCGGGTTTTCCTATCCACCAAATATCTACGTCTACACCTACCTAGTAGAAAGCTTGGTCCGAAATACATAGGCCCGTTTCCGATTACACAGGTTATCAATCCAGTGACAGTCAAGTTACACTTACCCAGGCTACTTGGTCGGATACATCCCGTATTCCATTGCAGTCTTTTAAAACCCGTGTCCGTAGACAGAGTAGGGTCCAGCCCTATCCCTCCAGGACCTAGCCATGCTGACTACTACGAGAGTGATAAAATATTGGATTCTCGAATCCGTAGAGGAAGGCTTCAATATTTAGTACGATGGAAGGGCTACCCGCTAGCTCAAGCTTCATGGGTGGTTGCGTTGGATGTACAGGCCGAGCGCCTGGTTCGACGTTACCACCGTCACCACCCAGGGAGGCCGGGCCCATAATATCTAACCTTACTTGTACATTAATCTGTTTGTTTTGCCTCTTCCAGAGTGGGTCCTGGTGAAAGAGGAGCCGACTGTCGAGCCGCGAACAGGCTCGCCATCACTTACGGGGGGGGGGGGACGGAGATTAGAAGAGGCAGAACGCAGCCAGAGCTGTCGGACTTACAGATTTACAGCGACACTCACAGCGGCACTTCACAGCAGGAGGCAGCTACAAACAAAGCCAGTAGCAGCGGAGACAACGGCAGGGAGGCGTGGCTGTTAACGTTTTCCTAAACGCGCTTCTGTGACGTGAACAGAGGCGCGGTACTGCCAAACAGCTGTGGAGGGAGGGGAATGTCCCGAGGTTCTTTTATTTGCCAGATGTTAGGTTTGCTTTATGCCAAGTTCCTATATATAGTGCCACCTGGCTGCCTCCTGTAGCGCTGACTTTATTAATTTTTCCGGCTTGTTCGTTACTTTGCCTTGTTGCTTGCATGTTCCAGTAAAGAGTTCTGGCTACTCCTTCTCAAGGTGTGGAGTCGTTTTTTTTCGCAGCAAGCTCGGGCGGGACGACAGGCCGAGAACAGTTCTGGTTTGTAGAGTTTTATCTCTGCTCCAACACAAACTGACCAACAAAGAATGCTTCAGCAAAACAATGAATTCTAGTCAGGGCTAATCACTCAGTGCTCCCCAACACCTTTTAAATGCTTCCCACCTCCCCACCCTATCACGTGCACAATCCCACCCCCATGTGACCCTAGAACCGTCCATTGAGCAGGTGGCTGCTGCCCAGTTGGCCATGGCCACCTCTCAGCTGCTTGCTGCCATTGCCGCCCTTACCGTCTCTCAGATGTTGATGCCGCCGCAGCTCCATTGTTTTATTAGGAGGCCAAGTGGGTGGCAGAAAGTTAGTCCCAGATGGCTGGCGGTGTTTGGATCAGCCTGTCACAGTCTCCCCCACCAGAATGGCAGCCGCAGGCTGCCAGGCGCACCAGAGTTGACACAAAGATTTTCAGTTTTGAGTATATAGTAGTCTTGCTGCAATTTTCATATATAAAAATAAAGTTCCATGGCTTTTTCCCCCCGGTTATCTATGCATTTATCCTAAAAGAAACGTCTCTGGTTTCAATTGTATATTAGTCTTCCAAATATTCTGAATTATTTATTTCTATTCAAAATACTTTTGGCTTTTTTACATGTCTTATCATACATAATAAAGTGACCATTCATATTTTTCACATTTCCAGCAGCAAAAATTAAAGGACTTTACACAACCTAGATACATTTCTCTGGTGGTAATTTCCAACAATACATCATTTTATAAACATTATCTGTAAGACTAAAAGTGAAAATTGTAATTCTTTCAACCATATATTTCCCCATTGATACATTTGTATATTATATTATACAGGTAATTGTCAATTAAGTAGAATTTCAATCATTGAAAAAAGCATGGTAAGGGTTAGTGTCATTAAGCCAGACATCCAAGTGGCTCCTTTTTCAATGATTGCAATTCTGGCATTCCTGATTGCTTTCATTAAGCAATCTCCCTGATTATTAAGTGGACAGAGAAACCAAACTACCAGCCAAAGAATTTCAGCTCTGCATTGAGATGAAATTCTACCAACAATAGCAACAGCACTTAGACTTGTATACCGCTTCATAGTGTTTTACAGCCCTCTCTAAGCAGTTTACAGAGTCAGCATATTGTCCCCAACAATCTGGGTGCTCATTTTGCCCACCTTGGAATAATGGAAGGCTGAGTCAACCTTGAGCCTGGTGAGATTTGATCTGCCAAACTGCTGGCAGCCGGTGATCAGCAAAAGTAGAGTACTGCACTCTAACCACTGTGCCACCGTGGCTCATAACAGCAGGCAGCTGTTTCACAGCAAAAGGGCTGCCTGCCAGAGTGTTTATTTCACCAAATCTTCATGAATGAATCATCTGGATAGATGTGAGTGAAGACAAGCCACGTGGCTCCTTGTAGATAACAACAAATACCTTTAATCATGTCTTGAAGCAAACCAAGGACCAGTGCATTCTGCAAAGTAGAGGTATTCCATGAGTGTAGCAAGACATCACTTGGGCTTTACCAGAAAAGCTCATCTCAGATCTCACCCCCAAATCATGCTCTAGGCTCTTCTGACTTCTCTGCCCAATCAGAGTCCATGTCAGAGTGAATCTGAGCAAATTTGTCCATCATATAGCCTGAATAATCATCAGAAGAGATGTACCAAGTACCCTTCTTAGCCAATATAGACAGGTTTTGTCCTAACCAGAATTGTTGGATGGCTGCCAGTGAATGCAATAAAAGTGAACAAATATTAAAAATTTTCCACCCATATCAAAACAAGGTATTCCCTAATATGGTTTTTAAGCCATGTCAAGTCAGGCTCACTTTACATCTTCCTCCAATACTAAATCACACCTTAACTATCTTATCACTGCCTAAATTATCACTTCTCATATGACTTGGCCACTCAATAATTTAAGACAGAAAAACATTTGCCATTCAATGGTACCAAACGACAACTTAAAATCCTAAATTAAAGAAAACAAAGCATAGATTTATTAAAAATAAATAAAATTAAGCATAGATCTAAAAAGAGTGGTAGCAATAGTTGCATCATTCAGATTTTTCAAATTTGCCTCCCATTTTGAAGTATGGAAGCAAGTCCATTTCAGTTAAATAAAATTGTAAACTGGTCACAGACTTCAAAATTGGAAAACTCTCCTAGAAATACATGTACATTTTTTAAAAATTAAAACTTTCTTTTCATGAGCTGATGTTTATTGTTCAGTTCAGGTCTTATCACAATGATAAAACACTTGGGAAGAAAGATGCATACCAGTAAGCCAGCACTGGAGGAGGTCATGGAGAAGATCTCCACAGTCAACATATATTTTCCCCTTGTGCTTAGATAGGTTGGAATAAAGCACAGGCAAACACTGCAGAAGACCAACATGCTAAAGGTGATGAATTTGGCTTTGTTGAAACTGTCAGGTAACTTCCTAGCTAGAAAAGCAGCAGAGAAGCTAACCAGAGCAAGAAAACCCATAAAGCCCAAAACACAGCAGAACACGACAGAGTCTTCATTGCACTCCAAGATGACTTCTTCAGACATTGACTGCATATCAAAATCCGGATATGGTGGGGATATTATTAGCCATACAGCACAAATACATATTTGAACAAAGGAGCAAGAAAGAATAATGTAGCTGACCATTCTTCCACCCACCCATTTCCTCAATTTGGAACCAGGTTTGGTGGCCATGAATGCTAGAACTACAACAAAGGTTTAAGCCAATACACAAGAAATTGCTACAGAAAAGATGAGGCCAAAAGCTGGTTGTTGAAGGAGAAACAAAATCTTACCTGGTCTGCCAACAAATAGAAAGACACAAAGGAAAGAGAGGAGGAGGGAAATTAGGAGTATATAAGTGAGATTTCGGTTGTTCGCTTTGACGATGGGAGTGTCTTTGTGTTTCATGAATACTGTGATGAACAAAGTTGTCATTAAAGAAAAACAAAGGGAAAGAACAGCCAGAGTGATCCCCAAAGGTTCTTCATAGGACAAAAAAGTGATCTGTTTTGGAATGCACATATTTTTCCTGGGATTTGGATATTGATCTACAGGACATGGAGAGCAGTCATCCATATCTAAAAAAGAACACAGTGGAATTGATAGGATTGATTATAGACAATGTTGTATCCCAGTGTCTTAGTCCCACTATATTTAGAAATTTTCTACCTTTCTCCTTTGATATTTTCCCTTCTGGGCACAGCCAGCAATCATAGCAGCAAAACGACTCCCCTTCTTTCTTGGCCTTGCTGTGTCCTGTCTCACAAGGATCATTACACAAAGATAAAGGTAATGCCTATCATTGAATGAAGACGAATGTTTTAAGTTACAGAGGTGAAATAAATGCAATGCAATGAAATAAATAAATAGAATTAACATAATAAAAATGAATTGATAAGCAAAAGTGATGTCATGACATCATTTTATTTGTATTTGTTTTATAATTAATTAAATATCTACAATTATTGGCATTTTCCCAAACCATCTGTCAGCGTTCCAAGTTGAATTCTAATAGAGTTCCTCATTGGAATTCAGAACTCCAAAACAAAGTCCATCAAAATAAGAATTTATTAGAGAAATCATGTTGGCACCTCTGGAAAAAATCCAAATCTGAAATCCTGCATTTTCCCCCACCCACACTAAAGCTCACATGCTGCCCTGTCCAGTTACATTCACATCATATGACCCAATCAATCTCCTGCCTCAGCTGCTGCCAAACTTCAATCACTTCCCTCCAGCAACCCATCCTTGATCTCATGTGAAATAATGTTGTTGTGACTACTCCCTTCACTACGTTCCTGTTCCCACAGCTCACTCATCCCTCATTGTGGCAGCCCTGTTAAGTCTCTCTAAAGATAGATCCAGGGCTGACACCATCCTCCCCTCTCTGCAAAGGTATTTTCTATGCTGGTCAGTTAAAGTTAGTTTTCTCAACTTCTGAATTATGATCTGATGAAATGTAATACACTGTACTGCAGCTTTTACATCAAAACCATGAAAACCATAGTCTATAATTTACAGAGGGCAGAGGGCACAAAGTTAAGGATACAATATTCTATACCAAGTATTAGAAAAGTAAACATTCTTATAGATATTTTTTCCTTCTGCAGGGCATTTGTTCTTAGGTTAGTTCAGAGATGATGTTCTGGAACAATCATCAATATATATTTTATGCTACATGAATGAAGACAGACCAATTTAGATTTAAACAACTAACCTCATTAAAGCCTACTGGCCACGTGATTGAATCTACAGAAATATTGAAGAACTTCTCTGGTGGAGCTGTGGGATCTATCACTCCGACTTTGACTCTAACAAAGGATTTGTTTGGGAATGTGATCCAGTTGATGATATCATATCCGCCAATGAATTCACCATTTTTATTAAAGGAGACTTTTTCACCAACACTGTTGTTTAATCTGACACTTCTCAGAAAAGAATGAACCTGAAATACAGAGAAAGTCAAAGAGAAACAGAAGGCAGAAATATACATGCAAAACATAACAATGATTCCAAAAGGGAGTAGATATGACACTACTGAAAAACAATTAAACTGTATTAACAGAATTGCACAGTAAAATACTAACAAAAAATTATCTATGATCTGAGTTATTGCTCAGGTAAAATCCTTCAGTATAAAGCAAGAGAATAATAAGACAAAATGTAATCTCTTTACATTTAATATATGTATGTTACTTTTCAAAACAGTCAGTAATGATCATAAGATATATAAGGTTATGGTGACCTAAACAGGATCACTTGAATTAGAGGAGATATATGTGTTCAATACTGATTCACATACAAAACTGGGCTACAATGTCTAACATTTCCACTCCTGGTTAACTGCCAATAAAATAAGATCATCAGTCTCTCTCTCTCTTGCCTGGCTATAGTGTTACAAATTGGGAAACATCCATATCTTTATAGATCAGAAGAATGGCCCTGAAGAACCTTACGAGTTGCCCAACCAATGGTCACAAGCCACGGTCATCCCTATCTTCAAAAAGAGAGGCCCCAACCTAGTTGAAAATTACAGACCAATCTTCTTATGTTGTGTCACCTGTAAATTCATGGAATCAATCATTCACCAATCTATTATCCTCCACCTAGAGACAAGCAACCTACTCTCCAACAAATAATTTGGTTTCTGAAAAAAAATTCTCCTGTAATCTACAACTACTACACTGCAAAAACATATGGACTACACATCTCAATCAGGGCAAAGCAATAGATGCAATTTACATAGACTTCTGTAAAGCCTTTGATTCACTGGTACATGATAAACTACTTTTAAAACTAAAATCTTATGGCATTTCTGGACTCCTACATAAATGGATAGCTATCTTCCTGTCAAACAGGCTGTCAGGTTTCGATGTTATCTCAAATAAATTGCATTTCCAAACACAAAGTCTTTGATGAAACCTTTCATTTATTGGAATAACAATCTGGCCCCGGACTCGGTTGCAGCCGAAACTGACCCTCTGCCCCCAAACCCTTTCCTTTCCGTTCCTCAATTCTCAGCATCTCATTGGCCATCTTCCAAATCACTCTTGTCTTCTTGGCTACTTCAACTCACAGGAATTTCCCCCCTCCCATCTCATCTCCTAGGGGACGTTATCTGCCGGGGGTAAAAATGTGGGTGAAAAGTCAAACTGCTACTTCTACTGTTCATGTCAGCGCTGGAGAGAATGTAACTTGGAGCTCTGACACAGGCAACAAGTGGTCAAAAAAGGAAGCGCTCTATCAAATCCTGTATCTGTTAACAGTGGTGTTCCCCAAGACAGTGTTTTAGGACCAATACTCTTTATACTTTACATAAATGACCTTTGCGATCATATTAAAAGCAACTGTGTTCTCTTCGCTGAAGATGTAAAACTATTCAACACCACTGACAATGCTACTGCCCTTCAAAAAGATCTTGACTATGTGTCAGTTTGGTCAAACAAGTGGCAACTTCAAATCTCAACCAACAAATGCTCTGTCTTGCATAATGGCAAAAAAAAAATCAGAACATAAAATACAAGTTAGATGGACATGACCTTATAGATGAACCTCATTCTGTTAAGGACCTTGGAGAACTCATTTCTAAAGATCTAAGTACCAGAGTCCACTGTAACAACATTGCTAAAAAGGCATTAAGAGTTGTTAACCTAATCTTGCATAGCTTCTTCTCTGGTAATATTGTACTACTAACTAGAGCATACAAAAAATTTGTTAGACCAATTCTCGAATACAGCTCATTTGTCTGGAACCCGCACTGCATATCGGACATTAATACAGTTGAGAGGGTCCAGAGATATTTCACAAGAAGAATCCTCCATTCTTCTACCTGCAATAGAATACCTTATGCCACCAGACTTAAAATTTTGGGTTTAGACAACTTAGAACTACACCGCCCTCAGTCTCACCTAAGTGTAATACATAAAATTATCTGTTACAATGTCCTACTTGTCGATGACTACTTCAGCTTCAACTACAACAACACACAAGCAAACAATAGATACAAACTCAAGGTAAACCGCTCTGAACTCGATTGCAGAAAATATGACTTCAGCAACAGAGTAGTCAATGTCTGGAATGTACTTCCTGACTGTGGTTTCCTCCCCAAACCAGGGGTGAAATCCAGCAGGTTCTGGAGAACTGGTAGCAGAAATTTTGAGCAGTTTGGCGAACCAGTAGTGGAAATTTTGAGTAGTTTGGAGAACCAGCAAACCAGTTGGGGTGGGAATGGAGATTTTGCAATATCCTTCCCCCAGGACTGGGGAGGGAATGGAGATTTTGCAGTATCCTTCCCCTGCCATGCCCACCAAGCCACACCCACAGAACCAGTAGTAAAAAAATTTGGATTTCACCACTGCCCCAAACCCACAAAACTTTAACCTTAGACTGTCTATTGTTGACCTCATCCCATTCCTAAGAGTCTGTAAGGGGTGTGCATAAGTGCACCAACGTGCCTACCGTCCCTGTCCTAATGTCCCTTTTCATGTATTCAAAATCATGTTTATACTCTTATCTGTTATCTTATATATGCTTGACAAAATAAATAAATAAAATAAATAAATAAATAGTCACTAGTAGGGTAACAGACTGATAAGCTGAGTCTGGGTCGAGAAAAGTAACTTGAGAAAAAATTTCAGGAAAACCTCTGGAGATTCTCAGTCATCCAAGTCATGGTTGTCCTAAAGGTGTTTTTTTTTTCCAAGAGGCAACTGGACTTTCTTGTTGTTGAATGTAAGGAAGGGATAAGCAGACTGTTAATTAAACTGTTACAATAACAATAGTGCCAACCGACATGGAATGGGTTTCTCAGTTTGGCCTGCATGTTGGGATTGACAGTATTTTGGAGGTCTCTATAAACAAGGCAGTACAGGAACACAAAAGTACAGGTTCTTCTCATTTCTTCACTGATGATTCAAACTTGCAATAGCAGTGGTACTTCTGTTGGCTTTGGAATACTGGTTTTCACAGCGTCCCTGCAATTGGATGGTCACAATCTGTGCATGTGGAAAATGGCCTTGATTTATGACTGTTGCAAATTCCCAATCTCATGATTTCTAGCCTTTCCCTATGGCTTCCCACAAGGAAAGTAAATGGAAAACTTGGAAGGAAGTTGGAAGTTGTGATCACGTGATCCTTGCTTATCAATAGTAACTGGGGGGTCTACCGGAATTGTTGTCACTAAGCTGGATGGTCAAGTGATACCACACTTTATAATTGCATCACTTAGCAATGGATATTCAGCCCCAATTGCCATCACTAAGTAAGGACTAACTGTAAAATGGACAGTAGAAAATAAAATTCCTTTAGAAAATACTTTTAGAACACAATATTCTAACTAAAGAAATAAGTTCTAAATTAAAGACATTCAGCAGTGGAAATAGATGATTGCTGAAATGTGTTCAAAAAGAGGCTGAACTAACATATCCTAAAGCAAAGGCTGGATTTGATGCCTTAGATGTGCATTTTGAATACTATGATTCTTTCATCTCATGTGACTAGATATGTCTTGCAACAGATAGGCTCAAAATACATATTCTACTTTGGTCCAATTTTATTAAAGCCCTGAGATTTAAAAACATTTTTATTCCCTCACCTGTTTCTTTTAGAACTGAGTCCCTGGAAACATTAAACACTATTTTCTGTCTTCTCTGTTCATTTGTTATAAACTATACACTGTTGTTGGGAATACCTTTGTGTAGAAAAGCAGGTGAGTCAAAAATGGTCTGTGAAAAGGTGAAAATCCTGCAACTGATGGAAAGGGAACTTCTGTCAAAAATGTCAAAATGTCAAAAAACCTAGTCTGTAACCTTAAACAGTCAGAGAGCCATTTGGACCCATTTCCCACAGAAAAGAAAACACTGGGAGCCACAAAACCCTTCCCGTGCCTGACTATTTCTTGAGCAGCCACAAAAGTAACATATGTAGTTGAATTATATGTTCTGTTTTCTTCTGAAGTTTTTCTTATCTTGGATTTATCCATGGTTGGCCTACCGGGGGTTGAAAAGCTCAATAAACCCATGTCGGTGGGTTTTGCACATTGTCGGTTGTGACACATATTTTGAGTGACAGGGAGCCGCAGCAGAAGGGTGAAAGAGCCACATGCGGCTCCAGAGCCGCAGGTTGCTAACCCATGCCCTAGACAATATTATTTGTTAGAGCTTATGGAGAGATGTTGTAACTACAGATATAGTGTTTACTCCACTAGCAGGCTTACCTGCCACCACATATGATTGTGGAAATATTTCCTTCCTTCTTTCACTGTTGTTTTCCCCCTGGATTTGGATAGAGAGAGAGATTGCAAAGCATGTGCCACAGCATAGACTGCATTGTAAATATTGTAACTCTGTCCACTCATCTGTGTTTCAAACACAGATGTGGGAAGGGTCTCCAACCTCTCCTGTCCAGTACATTTCTTCTCAGATGTCTCAGTTTTTGAGTTTGAGAAGAAACATTCGAATGCCTGTTCCCAAAAATCTTTCCGAAAATGATCATGTTGGTTGTTGTTTGGATTTAGGTTTTGAAAAAAATCCTGGAAGTTTTGGACCTCCTTTGTGTGAACTGCAAAGGATAAAACACCGTGTAGGAAATGAATGTCCATAAATTTCTCAATGGAGTTTGAAATAAAATCTGTCTGAGGAGATGTAATCAAGATTTTTGTCTTTTTTGGTATATCCACCACTTCTGATAACTGGAGGCGACTTCTCAGAAATGACATGGAGCGAATTTCACCATACACGATTATCACATCGGCTGTGCTGTTCATGAGAACTTGGTATATATGTAGCATATTGTCTATGATATCAGTAAAATCACTGTAAAAAGCTAAGATTGGGAACTCTGCTATGAATTCAATGCAGATGCCATGCTCAGAAAATGTAGGGAGCACCTCTTGTACAAATCTCTCTCCTTTGTCATCATTTACCACAAGAATTCCAATCCAGATCCATCTAAAATACAACAATAGCTTCAGGAGACCCTTATGTTGGTGGGATTCATCTGGAAACATTTGTTGGAAGAAAACTGATTGAGTCTCTTTATCCATGACTGGAGCAGAGCCATAAGTCAACTACAGAAAGATAAACGTATGCAATTTCAAAGGTCTATGTGAGCCTCTGGAAATGTGTACATTTATTTGGGTAACTTTATTCTTATATACTGAAACATTATGCAGTTAGTAATGTTTATTTAGGAATATCAACCAAGATGTCACTCTTAAGGTGTCAGTAAATATCTTTTCCTGGAAGTAATACCCCCACTGTCTATTCAGAATTACTCATTACTGATGCAGCTCTGCTGATCCTATCAAGCAAAAAATATATCCAGGAATCTGAAAATTTACTCCCTTCTAAAGAGAGAAAACTACAGACTTCTTGGGTGGTATGGCAGAATAATAATACTAATATAAATAATATTATAATAATATAAATATTATATAAGTAATGTATCTTCAGCTTCTCTTACCTGAGGAGCTTTATAGAGGGACAATAAAGTTGACATGTGAAAAGAGATGTCAGGTGCTCCAATAACTGCAGCCAAATTTTGGGGGATGCCACACTTGTAGTTAGGGATGAATTTTCCCTCAGTGAAAGGCAGCAACATTGAGGCAAAGTAAGTCCATCCGGGACTAAAATTGCTGTTAAAAATAGAGTGATGTTGGGTAGGATCTCAGGATTTTCATTGATCTCTTTGAGAGAAAACGCTAAGGCCAGGATATGCTGGTAATTCTGAAAAACTATTCTGTAAAGCATTTTTTAAAAATCCGTTAAGAAAACTCTGCTTCACACTTCTGATCTTTCAGTACAATATTTTGTGGAATATGTTTTAGTGCAATGTACAGGTAGTCCTCGACTTACAACCATTCATTTAGTGACCATTCAAAGTTACAACAGCACTGAAAAAAGTGACTTATGACCGTTTTTCACACTTATGACCCTTGCAGCATCCCCATGGCCACGTGATCAAAATTCAGACACTTAGCAAATGACTCACATTTATGACGGTTGCAGTGTTCCAAGATCATGTGATCAGCTTTTGTGACCTTTTGACCAGCAAAGTCAATGCGGAAGCCAGATTCACTTAGCGACTGTGTCACTAACTTAACATCTGCAGGATGTTAAGAAAGATGTTAAGAACTCAAGAAAGATCGTATACTGGGGAAAAACTCACTTAACAAATGTCTCACTGAGCAACAGAAATTTTGGGCTCAATTTTGGTCACAAGTTGAGGACTACCTGTATTTAGTATTCCATTTAGATTCCTAAAAATGCAGACCAAAATATTTGCATGTTTATACAACTGTAGAACCTGGAATGTGAAAGGCTCAGTATCAAATTCTAGCTGTTAAGGATGGTTTATATCAAGAAGAAAAATGTGAATTTTGATACTAGAAATATCAAATGATAAAAACATATGTGCTCCCACCTAGATTTTAGTGGTAGATCTTCATGAATTAATCCTTATCTACCACAATATCTACATTTAATGCTTGTTACATATTATTTGTTGAAATAGAAATTTGGCCTTTTTTCAAATTTATGTGGACGCTTATTAATCAATTTAGGCAGCCTATTTAAGATTACTGGAAAATGTTTTTTTGCAATGACTAGAACCTGAAAATAGATTGATCATGTACTTGCATAAGTCTATCTTGAAGTCCCTGAGAAGGATGTTGACTGAAATCAATGGGGTCAGAAAATGTCAAGCATACAGAAATAACGCCAGCAATGTTAACATCTCCAGGCTGATGATAGGTGTGATGAATAGGAAGAGGTTCAACAAGATCGCATTGAAGGCTAGGATGCTTGCAGACCACTTGAGGCAATATGGTTAACAGAGATTCCATGACTGCAAACAGCTTCCATAAATGCCCTCTTTCTGTGTATAAATGGCAGCAACAAGATCCTGTTTCTAGGAGATCATACTGGACTGACTTTTTCAGCTGTTTTTCAGACAAAAGTAGAAATTGCAGCATACTGACAAATCAACTCATAGAGGACTTTTCAGGGTGTATTTCATGGTGAATATTAACAATATCCTTCAGTGTAAGTTCCTCATTTTTCCATAGTGTCCCATGAGATTTGGAAGAGACAAACTGCCTAATTCTATAATGATGGTGAGACAGTCACCTGTGTAAAGATCATGCCAGGGCCTCTGGAGGGAGACAGGCCTAAGCCAAAAGATAAACAATGAAAAACAAGATATGAGTTTTTATAAATATATAAATGGGTGTAGGCATTTATATAGATCAGGGATCCTCAAACTTTTTCAACAGGGGGACAATTCATGGTCCCTCAGACTGTGGTGTGTGTGTGTGTGTGTGGACCATAGTTTGATTTTTCTAATGACTGACTGGGTGGGGGTGGCTGGGGGAGGTCATTTGACTGGGTGGGGGTGGGCAATTTTGCAGTCCATTTTGCCAGTTTAGCAGTCCATTAAACAATGTACAGCAGCCCCCTTTTCAAATCTTCTTTTTAATACTGCATGAAGTTTTTGCTCTAGGTTTGTTTGTTTTTTACCAGTGGGACAGGTTGGCAATGCCTGGGGAAGGAAAGGTATGCTTTCCACAGGTCTCAGGGCTATATTTAAAGGGCCAGCTAATGTCATTGGTGTTGGGAGATTCATTGGTGAGGTGATAGTGACTAGATGTGCGACGTTCACTGGAGCAGTAACTGGAGTTGGTAAATTAACAGGAGAAGTCATGGACAAAGGACAGGCTATGATAACAGGGTGGCCTAAGCTCATTGACTGGAGATGTTAACCATGCTGAAAACTTTGGCTGGGCATATTCATATTCATTGCAGCAGCCACAATGCAGGGAGCTGCTCCTTCTGTACTCGCCCCCCAATTGTCAGCAGATGCGCCGTTTCTCCTGGGAAGCAGTCACGTCCCAAGTGCATTCTTTCAAAGCCGTGGGGGGATGCCCCTTTGTGGGTCCCCTGCTTGTTTTGCCCCCCATGCTGACACCCCCTGCCCTTCCTCACCAACCTCCAGGGTTTGTGCCAGCGTGGCCAGGCCCATCATGCCGGTGGTGCCAAAGATGGCGATTTTCTTGCAGGCTGTGGCAACCAGACCTCCAGTTGCACAGCTTCCCTTCATGCTTTCACCGTTGCCTCCTCGCTGCTCCGACCCAAGGCCAAAACAAGCCTTTCCACCTGGAGCTCCACCTGGGCAACTGGACCTTGACAACTGGATTGTTTCTCTCTGCCCCCTTTCTTGTCTTGTCGGCTGGATTGATGCAGGGGGATGTCAATCCTAGCTTTGCTGTCCATTACAGCTAGGAATCTCAAATAAGGCCAAGAATGAATATTTGTATTGTAGCTGCCCCATGTACTAGATTGGCCCCCTGCGAAGTCCTCATCTGCTAAGGAGGCTGGCCCTCGTTTGCTGCTCGCTGAAATTCCTGGTCTCCCAGTGATGGAGGTAGGGCTGGAGCTACTAAACAAGCAGCCACATTAAGTGCCTTAAGGACTCCATCCTATTACTGAGAGTCCAGGTGCCTCAGCAATCGGTAAGTGAGACCTTGGCTGGGCTTCTTGAGAGATGAGGAGCTGCCTTGGTGCCACCAGCCTCAGACTCTTATCAGTCTGTGGAGGACATGCTCAAATTGGTGTTGACATTAGGGCTTCGGGAGGGTGCGGGAGAAGACTTTTATGGCTTTCTTTCTACCTTGGAGAAGCAGAGATGGGAGGGAGGCATAAGAGAAAGTGCCTGGTCCAGGCACACAGTGCCCCAGCATGGTGCTCTCCCCTGAGGGCTGCCTGCTCACCCACCTGCTGACTGGACTATCTCAGAGGCAGAACATCCCCTGGTTGTGGGCTGGATGTGGGGCCTGAGGAAGAGGGGAGGGTGGGCGGGCAGCAACCGCCCGGAGGCCTTGCGGAAGCTGAAAGACAGGCCTGAAAGGTGGCTGAGCCTCACCATTTCCACCCCCATGAGACAGCCCTTCAGCCAAGCACAGCGAGTCTGGGGTGGATTTCCCTCCCTCACCATTGACCTTACCTTCTACCGTGTTTTCCCCAAAATAAGACCCGTTCTTTTTTTTCTTTTTTTTTTTGCCACAAAAAAAGGCACCAGATCTTACTTTTGGGGAGTGTCTTCCACTGACAATTTCCTTAATTGCTAGTGTTAATCTATTCATTTCTGCACATTCTAATATTTTGTTAATCACATTTTCATCTGTAGGGATCTCTTCACTTTTCCATTGTTGTGCAAATACAATTCTGGCTGCAGTTAATACATGTCGGATTGATGTGAATAAAGCAGGAATTATAATAAATAAGAAATAAGGTGAATAAAAGTAGAAATCATACAAAGTCAAATACATAAAGTCAGATACATGAACTCTAAAAGACCCTCTC
This sequence comes from Ptyas mucosa, assembly GCA_012654045.1. NCBI lineage: Eukaryota > Metazoa > Chordata > Lepidosauria > Squamata > Colubridae > Ptyas > Ptyas mucosa. Next base: position 3,081 of record WNWU01008836.1, on the reverse strand, counting down.
TATTCACATTATTATAAAAGAGAAATGTGCTGGTTGAAAAGTATATTAAAGGCAGCTGAACCCCATTGGTAGTAATATATCTTCTAATGAGGCTTAGCTGTCACCCATCAGGAAAGCTAAGAGTAGTGTTCTGGTAGATGACCGACTCTGATAATGAGAAGAAGCTAAGCAATTACATTATAGAATTCTTCATAGTTACCTGACCTATGACCCTGTGTCAAACACACTGATTCTACACAGAACCAAAACTACAGTAATACAGCCATATGGAAGGGAAATGCATATGAAACAAAGTTACCGTATATACTCGCGTATAAGCCGAGTTTTTCAGCCCGTTTTTCAGGCTGAAAAACGCCCCCTCGGCTTATACCCGGGTCACGGAAAAAAATGACTTTTTCCCTGCAACCGTTTTGGCTCCCGCGGTTGCAGGGACGCTTGCTAAAGCCAAAATGGGGTGTGGGGGGGTGCGGTGCCCCTCCCCCGCGCCCCTTTTTGGCTTTAGGGGTTGCAGGGAGGTGTAAAATCAGCGCGGTCCGGGGATGCGCCCACCCCTCCACCCGCTGCCCATTACATGTGTACACAGACCACCTCCACCGCCAGGCCGGGGACCCTCTTCCCATGCGCACTTTTTTTTTCTTTTTTCGGGGAGCCTCCCCATTTCCTCGGGCGCGGAGGCCCGCTTGCAGCTTGGCTAGCCAGCCGGCTGAGGGGCCGGGAAAAGAGGAGGGGGCCTCCCCGGAGGCGCGCATGCTCCACCTCAGCTCCGTGCCACCCTGCCGAAGGCTCGCCTGGATCAGGGAGGCAGCGTGAAGAAGCAGCAGCCGCACCATGGCGGGGCTGATCTGAAGCGGCAGCGAGGGAGGAGGGGGAGCGCTCTGCCCATCCCTGGTGGAGCTGGGCTGGGCAGGGCTGGCGCTGCGCGTCGTGGGGCTCCTTCCCAGCTGAGCCCGCGCGATCACTCGGGCACCAGAGCCCGGCGCGCGGGGTTGGGGAGGGCCGGGCGCTTTTGTACTTTTCCCCTCACTTGCTCGCTCGCTTGCCCGCCTCTACCTTTCCCGTCCTTCTTCCGGGGCGGCTGGCAAGCTGGAGCACGGCTGCTGCTCCCACGATCAGGGGAGGTCCGGAGGGAGAGGGAGCGCCCATCTTCCGCTGGAGAATGTGTGGGTGCTCCCGAGGCAAGGGAATCGGCGGGGCGGCTGGAGGGCGCGAGGCTGGGGTGGCACGTAAATGTGCAGGTGCTACCTGGAAGGTGGATCTGTCTCCAAAGCGCTGCCAGCACGAGCGCTTTGGAGACAGATCCACCTTCCAGGGATGGGCTGGAGGAGGGTATGCAGAGCGCTCTCCCTCCTCCCTCGCCTCCGGGGAAGCCTCCTCCTCTTTTCCCGGCCCCTCGGCCGGCTGGCTAGCCAAGCTGCAAGCACGCCTCCGTGCCCGAGGAAATGGGGAGGTGGGGAGGGCCGGTGCTTTTGCCCCTCACTTGTTTGCTCGCCCTGCGCCCTTCTCTGCTGCTACCTGGAGGGTGGATCTGTCTCCAAAGCGCTCGCACTGGCAGCGCTTTGGAGACAGACCCACCTTCCAGGTAGCGCCTGCACATTTACGCGCCACCCCAGCCTCGCCTTCTCTGGTTTAATATTGAGCCTAGGCAAACTATTAGAAGCGCGTTATATGGTAAAGAAAGCCGTCAACTCGGATTAAGTGTGTGTGTGTGTGCAATTTACAGGTGAACAGATTTGATTCCCGAAACGATCCCAAACGCCAGTTTGCTCAGGGACCAAGTCCTTCCCGGCAGGGTCGTGTGTAAGAGATTGTGTTATGTGTGTAAATGCCTAAGATGTACTGTTGCATATATTAATGTCCAATCCTCCGTCCATTTATCCGCATCATCACACCCACTTACCTTTAGCCACTCCTTCTTGATATAAATACTGATGTCTGATCCTCTGATAGATAACAAAATGGTAGCAGTCGATGGTTGCTAGCCCAAATGCATCCAGACATGTCTGAAAACGAAGAAAATCAAAAACCAATAAAAAGAAGAGCGATTACCAGGGCTTTTTCACAAAAAATGGTAGCCCAGCTAACACCAGAAAACAACATGCCGAAGGAAATCTCGTCAACCGGTGAGCACGAAAAAGAAACAAAAGCTCACACAAGAATCACCCCAAATAATGAAGACAACCTAAAAGAAAGCCTACTAGAAATGATAAGAAATACACCGGGCGAACAAGATCTGATCGTGAAACTCCAAGATCTCATTAAAGACCATGGAGCAGCGACCAGAATAAAAGATCCAGAACCAGTACCTGAACAATCCAACGACGATCCGGTAAGAGAAACCTCCATTTGCTCAACACCCATTAATGAGGCAGAAATAAGCTTCCCGCCTTTTTCACGGCGGCCATCTTTGACACTAACAACAACTAATATGGCCGACCAATCACAGAAGGGAACACCATTTTCAAACTCCGAGGCAGGAAGGGAGGCCTACTCGCGAACAGACATTAAGCTATACGAGAATCCCCACAGGGAAGAACACCACGACCCATCTACTGAACTACACGATAAATACAACACTAAAACAAATCTACAGACACTAAGCGAAACCTTCGGCCAAAACCTGAAAAATCCAAATTCACCCGCGACAATCCTAAAAGGGGCCGGAATCAAAAATGAAACACAGGAAGACAAAATCAATTCCTGTCCTAAAAACATCTACCGCGACATCGAGAAACCGACCCCCATACTGCCCACCTGGGACTCCTACCTGCCGCAAGCAACGTACACGCCAACACTCAAAGAACAACTCGAATACTCACCCATCCTGCAGCCAGACCCAATGACAAGCGACATCTTCGGTCCACCGGCGATCAACGAGGCGCGCGCGATGCCGAGCTTTCCAGACCTTCGCCCATCAGCCGTGACTTTTCCAGGCCCAGCGACAATCCAGGGAAACTTCGGGGCGGCTTCAGCAGCGATCCAAGGCTTCTTCCACCCTTCAGGACCTCCGAAGCCAGAGCCAAGGCCTTTTCCGGGCGAATGGGGCCTTCCTCCAGGAGCTCCAGCAGCGAGACCCTTCCACGA
>WNWU01008814.1:7928-43925 GCA_012654045.1 Ptyas mucosa | reverse complement strand
AAAAAAACTTTAAATACTTGCAGTTTAATAGGAAGTCCAAAACTTTTTCTTTTATTGTTTGGTGATGAAAGAAGCTGCCGCGCTATCTTGCTCTGCAGTTTGCAGAGTTTCCCAGCTGTCCGGAGCTTCAGCGGCTTGAATAGGGAGTCCCACCCTGTTAACACCCCAGAAACGCCAAAAAAACGCTCTGGGGGTCTCACAGGGGACTCTACCTTATGCCGCCGGCTCTCCTCGCAACGTCCTCTTGGGTCGGAGTTTTTCGAGCCATTTCAAACCTCCGAAACGGCTCTTTACAGGCAGCTGGGCTGGCGGTCTTCAAAGGACCGTCAGCGATGGTCCGCGGCAACACCGGAAGTCCGTGACAAGAGATTAACACTAAGTGCAATGTCGGGTCTGGTCCAACTACTAATGTACAACAGTGACCCAATGACTGAACGATAAAGTGTTTGATCCTCGAACTCAGGACTCGGTTCTTGTGTCAAGTTGTGAAAATCTGTTTGCATGGGTGTCTTTGTTGTGTTAGCATCCTTCATGTTGCAATGATGCAAAATTTGCTCAATTTTATCTTCTTGTGAAAGACTAAACCCCTTCTGTGTTTTGTCAATCTGAACACCTAAATAAGTGCTAATATGACCTAAAGATTTCAATGTGAAGTATCTCTGCAAAGCTTTGGCAAAACTTTCACTCATTTGCTTATTTGGACCAATATAAACAATGTCATCAACATAAACAAGAACTATTTCATATGCATTCTTAGATCTTTTTGTGAACATCCACTCATCAGTTTCGGACTTAATAAAGCTCATTGAATTTAGTTTGTCAGTAAGACATAAGTACCACATTAAACCAGACTGTTTCAGACCATAAAGACTTTTTTGTAGAAACCAGGTATCCCCTTCTTGCTGTCGGAACCCTGGAGGACCTCTTACGTAGATCTCTTCATCTAGGTCACAATGTAGATAAGCCGTGTCCACATCGAACTGGAAAACTTCTAAACCAAGGATAGTTGCAGTGGCTAAAGCAATTTTTATACTCTCAGTTCTGACTGTCAGTGAGTAGGTATTTGTGTAGTCATAAAGATATCTCCGGGCGAAACCCTGAGCTACAAGTCTGGCCTTGTACAGTGACTCATCATTTGGCTTCTTTTTGATTCTGTAGACCCATCGGGTGCCAATGATTCTTTTGTTTGTTGGAGGTTTTGCAGGAGTAAATACTTTAAGTTTCTTTAGACTGTCCATTTCAACCTGCATTGCATCATACCACTTCTCTTGCTCTGAATCAGGAAGATACTGGATTTGTGTGAACGTATCAGGTGGAAGTGTAACATTGCAAATCAAAGGCAAGGGTGCTTTTGTTAGTTGCCATGAATATCGTTGTGGAGGGATTCCTTTTGTGGCCCTCTTGGAACGTCTCGGAACAACAGTCCATTCTTCTTCTGCTTCGTCCTCGTCCTCACATTCGTTGCTAGCATCAGCATCCGCGGCTCGCGAAGACGGAACATCGGGTTGAGAAGAACTGGTGGATGGAACTTTCGCCTGTGAATCTTGGTCATCAGGCTGTGTGGCATCAACAACATCATCTCTAGGAAAATAAACTCCAGGATCATTGGAATGAATCCTGGACCAGTCAACATCTTCCTCAAAATTAGCAGATTGGGAAATCACAATTACATGTTTAGAGTCAATAAATTTGCTCCATTTTGAGTTATCATCAATACCCATAAATCTCAGTCTCTTTGCTACTGGACCTCCTTTTCTTCTTTGAGCTAAGGGAATGTTCACCATAGCGTATGAACCAAAAATATGGAGGTTTTTGAGATCGGGCTTGTAACCATACATCATGAAGAAAGGAGTCTGATTTATGACACTGCTCCAAGTACGGTTGACAATGTAATTTGCATATTTGATAGCTTCACCCCAGTATGGCATACTAAGGTTGGCATCTTCTAGGAGACAATGCATCATGGTTTGCAGGACCCCTTGTCGTCGTTCTACGACTCCGTGATGAGTTTGATAAATAATTCCATTCTTACGCATCCAGTCCTGGAAATGCTGAGACATGAATTCGGCACCACGATCACTCTGGATTCTGGTGATGCGAGCTTGGTGTTGGGTAGAAACAAGGGCTGCAAAGTCTTTCAAGATCTGAAAAGTCTCAGATTTTTCTTTCATAGGATATACATATCCATATCTAGAATAATTATCAACAATTGTTAGAAAATATTTCCTGCCACCAAGTGTTGGCGGAAAAGGACCGACTATGTCAGTGTGTACCAAATAAAAAATGCGTGTTGACAGGCGTGTAGCGTATTTGGGAATGGCTGCTGCTTTGGATTTGGCTTTCTTGCAGACAGCACAATCCAAAAACACCTTACACCCCTTTAGATCCAAACCTTTTGGGAATTTCAGCATTTTTCTAAGAACACGGAAACTGACATGCCCCAATCTTCTATGCCACTTGTGGATACACCTGTAATGCAAAGGTTTATCAGTTAGTGAATTTTCAACATTGACAGTTTTATGAGGAACCTCAGGCTTGCTCTGAGCAACCTGTTTCCTAATTTTCTTTTCGTTGGCTTTAGGAGCCTTTGGAGTAGCAACAGGATCTCTCTCTGGAATATCTCTCTCTGGGCCTGCGCTCTCCTTTGGAGTTTGTATACTTGCCTGTGCTTGCGATTTAAGCTTTGGCTTTAAGTAATAAACACCACCAATCAACATGGTTTCAGCAACAATATCTCCATTTTTAACTATGTAACTTGCTTTCTCAAGGTGGTGAACCTGGAACTTTAAAGCTCTAGATAAGTGGGCCTGACTAAGCAAACTGCTATTTGCTGTTGGTATGTAATAAACATTTATTTATTTATATTTATATTTATTTATTTATTTATTTATATTTATATGCCGCCCTTCTCCGGAGACTCAGGGCGGCTTACAATGCGTTAAGCAATAGCCTTCATACTTTTGTTTATTTATACAAAGTCAGCTTATTGCCCCCACAAACTGGGTCCTCATTTTACCCACCTTAGAAAGGATGGAAGGCTGAGTCAACCTTGAGCCTGGTGAGATTAGAACTCGCAGTAATTGCAGGCAGCTGGATGTTAAATGCTGCCTTAATAGGAGGCATTAGCCTCCTACGCCACTCAGGCTCAGGGATGAATGTATCGAGCTCTTCAACATAAACAGTTCCTTTTCCTTCGACCTGACAAGGATGATTGGAAAAAGAGTAAAGTTCACGTAGTTCAGGTTCAGGCTCGTGCATCTCTGTGAAAAGTTCCTTTCTGTAGGTAACATGCAATGCTGCACCACTGTCCAAAGTCCACAAAAGCCGTCTATCGTACTCTGGATGAGGTTGTGGATCGTTGGTTATTGCCAGTGTAGCAAGTGGAGCTTGTGGATCACGCCTTGGACCATGACGACCTTGTCTTCCGCCTCTGCCTCTGGAGTCTGTTCCTCTGGGCTGGTATGAGATGGGAGCTGGAGCTCGTTGGGGACAATCCCGGGTGGCATGTCCCACACGATTGCAGATGTTGCATCTTGGCATCCTTGGAATGTAGGCCCTTCCTCAGAAGGGACGCCTCGCTGGAGCTCTTGATGCGGGTGGTCCTCTCAAATGTGGCGTGGCTAACATGAATGCCTCTTCTTCAATTAAAAGTCTACATACATTGTCTACTGTGTGTTGAGCAATAGGGACTTGGTTAATTTTTGTAACAGCATCTTTCCATTCATAGTTCAATGAGTTAATGATAATGCTGATCATTTGAATATCATCAATATTATGACCTCTTTCTCTCAATTCTGTTCTGATTCCTTTCAGTTTGGTCAAATGTCCTCCAATTTGATCACCAGGTTTCAATCTCGAACCATGGAGCTCAGACATGAGCAAACATGAAGATTCAATTAAAACGGGCCTGTAGCAATTTTCCAATTGGGCCCAAATTTGTTGGGCTGTTGCATCAGGCGGAAAAGTGACCTGCAGTTCAGTGTCCATGGACATCAATAATGTTGTGCGAGCTCTAATCTCTAAATCTCTTATTGCAAAAGTCCATGGCTGTGCAGGAGGATTAAAAATCATGCAGTGAGTGCCTTCTCTGAGAAGCAATAGTGTAATCTCACTGACCCAGGCTTTATAATTATGTCCTGACATTTTTAGTTTGGACTCACCAGTTAGTGGAGCAACAGAAAATGCCTGGTGAGGAACATGCATTTGATATGCTGGCTGTGCCATTGGAGGTGGACCAGGAGCTGGTCTTGGTTGTGCCATGGCTGGGGGCACATATGCAGGCATTTGTGGCTGTTGCATTGGAATGTGCTGCATTCCAGCTGCCATTTGTGCTTGAGCTTGCCTTTGCTGCATTAAGCATTCTTGTGTTCCATCTAAAGAGACACCAGCACCACCAGGGGGTGTAGGAGATCGGGTCTGTGGAAACACTTGTGGCATTTCAGCCTGAATATTTGAACGAGCCAGGGACATGTTTGCTAACGTCTGCTGCAACAGTTCAAAATGTTCATGTAAACTGTGTTGCCTTTCAGCTTCCTCTAGTAAATTACTTTTGCCAGCAGATGGTGCTGCACCTATAGTTTCGGGCAGGTCTGCTTGCGTGGCACTTGTAATTTGATCAGGGAGGATTTCATGTGATGTGTGCACTGCTCTCTGTTTTAATTGGCCTGACACAGAATCCACCAGGGGGTGTGTCTTTGGCTCTGAAGAAGCCAAAATGGCGCTTTTAGAGATTTTTAAGTCACGAGGCTCTCCCTTATTTTGCTCAAGCATAAGCAAATCCATCTTACCCTGGGATAGCTCATGTTCATAAACTTGTATTAGATCACGATAACTTTTAATAGCTTGCTTAGAGCTTTGAGGAGAATAACAAATTATTTCTCTCTCTGCGTAGGAGGAAAAATTCTCCGCGGTTTGTGAAAACTTTGGCCTTGCACCAAACGTTTCAAAACTTTGGGCTTCTGGGAGGACAGATTGGGGGCACGCATAATTAGAAGAAATGGCTACTGACCTCAGTCGTAGTTCATCATCTTCAAAAGCAGCTGTACTATATTCTTGTTCCTGAAGCCTTTGCGAGAGCATTTTATCAGTTTGAGTTTCTCCCATGGCTGTTTCTCCTAGTCGGGTTGCTGAAGAAAGCGGCCGAAAACTTGAAAACCTCCTTTCTGTCTCCTCTTCTTTGGAAAGATCAATCACATCACTTATGAGGAATGATCTTTGTTTCATTTTGCCTTTTTTCTTCTTCTTTGGCATGTTAGTAGATAACTAATTAGCGTTCCGCAGTCGCAAAATAATCATTCTAGCTAACTAGCCTAGAGGTCTTATCAGAAGTAACAAACAAGGAAAAAGCCATAACTTTTAACCGTCTGACTGCTACCAGGTGTCAGGGAGTTGATTGATCCCATCCTGGCTCTGGGATAATCACACCCCAGTTTAGAGGTTTGGACCGTGGCTTCTCCTTGAAAGTATACATTAAGAAAATAAAACCCGAAGAAGTATTTTCTAAGAAAACTCATTTTATTGTAAAAGTAAAAATAAAGATAACTCTTATTAGCTAATTGGCTACATCTTTGGCAGCATTCCTGCCAGACCTCTTGGCAGAGAGAACAAAGGAGTAAGAAGACTAGAAAAGGAATGTGAGAAAATATGTAGGCATGTGCACTTAATACTGATAACAAAACTTGGCAAAACTACAGTAAGTCTATTAGTCCAAAAATGAGAGCTCAGCTGGGAAATACAAGAACGCAGTGACAAGCCCATCAAATGCTTCCACTGCAGTCAGCAAGGCCACCGAGTGGCCGAATGCCTGGCTCCAGCCCCTATGCCAAAAGGGAAAACTCCGGAGCCAGAAAAGTCAAAAAAACTGCTGCAGAAGGCACCCGAGAGGGGGAAATTTGCATGCCAAGCCATGGAGGTCTCCCACCCAGTGGGGAGGAATGAACTCCGGCCCAGGGACCTCAAATGCTTGTGGCCTACGACAGCGACAAGGAAAGTGAGGACAACCCGATGGTAAGTGATGCCATCCAGCCCTTTGCCATCCTGTCAAAATTAGTAGGGCCCAAGACAGGGAAAGAGGGGGAGGTGGAAGCCATCATAGACATGGGCTGCACCTGTTGCCTAATCAGCCTACCCACGGTCCTAAAGCTAGGGATCAGGATGAAAACAATGGCTCAACCCATAAGATTTGAACAGGTCGATGGATCGCTGATAGGGGGAGCCCCTGCCACACTCCTCACCAAACCCGTCAGACTAGAGATGGGCCGACACTGGGAACTCATCCGCTTCATCGTGGCACCAAAAATGACAGAAGCAGTGATTCTAGGACTGACTTGGCTAGACAAATGTGGCCCCACCATCTGGTGGGAAGGGGTCAACAGAAAACAGAGGTTGGGAGTGGGTCCCATCCCTCCCTCCAACACAGCCACAGGAACCCCTGACTGATGGCTAAACATCACTAAATGAGATGAGAAAGCCAAAACCACGTCAGAGCAAACCCCAGGAACACCCTAAATCCCCAGGGAGTACCAGGACCTAGCGGGGGTTTTCAGCGAAGAGGAATGCAACACTCTACCACCCCACTTCCCCGCCGACTGTGCCATTGAATTTGTGCCCTGGGCAAAACTACCCAAGCCAAAAATGTACTCCATGACCCCAAAAGAAATGAAAGAGCTAAGAGAGTACATCGACACGAACCTAGTGAGGGGATTCATACAGCCCACCAAATCAAGGGTAGTCCTGTTCAAGGAGAAAAAGGATGTCCGATGAGGCTATGCATAGATTTTAGATGAATTAATGCAGTATGCATGGAAAATATGTATCCACTCCCCCTCATGAAGGACCTGCTAGCCCACCTAGCAAAAGGAAAAATGTTTACAAAGCTGGACCTGCGAGAGGTGTATTACCGAGTGCGGATTAGGGAAGGAGATGAGTGGAAAACTGCATTCAATTGCTAGGAAGCTTCCAATTTAAAGTAATGTCGTTTGGCCTCCAGGGCGCCCCTGCAGTGTTTATGCAGCTAATTAACGAGGTACTCCATGAGCACCTCTATAAGGGAGTCCTTGTGTATTTGGGCGATATTCTCATATTCACCGAAACCTTAGAAGAGCACATTAAACTGGTACAACAAGTACTGAAAAAACTCTTGGCGGCTAAACTATACGACAAGCTCCCAATATGTGAATTCCGCATTTGCCTAGATTACCTGGGCTACCGGGTATCTAGTAAAGGAGTAGAAATGGACCCAGGAAAAGTCAAAGCTGTTTTGGACTGGCAAGCCCCTCGCCACCCGCAAACAGCTTCAAAGCTTCTTGGGGTTTGCAAACTTCTACTGACAGTTCATCCCCTCATTTGCTGAGATTGCCCTCCCCATCACCAAACTCCTAAAAACAGGAGGGGGGGTCAAATTGCGGCCCGGACAGCCATTGAACTGGACTTTAAAGTGCCAAAAAGCATTTGAAACACTAAAAAGGCTTTTTGCTGTGGAGCCAATCCTCAAACACTCAAACCCAGAGCACCCATTTAACGTCCAAGTGGATGCCAGTGACGTGGCAGTCGCCACCATCCTACTTCAAAAGAATTCCAATGGCAATCTGCAGCCCTGCGCCTACACCTCCAAAAAACTGACAGAGACTGAAAGGAGGTGGGCAATATGGGAGAACAAAGCATATGCCATTTGATGGGCGTTATTAACTTGGCGCCACTTCTTTGAAGGCAACCAAGTCCCCTTTGAAGTATGAACAGATCACAAAAACCTGGAGGCACTTAGGACCCCATGAAAGCTTTCCCCTAAGCAAGTCCGGTGGGCACAATACTTCAATTGCTTCAATTTCACGATGAATTACATCCCTGGGGGGAAGAATCTACTAGTCAACGCATTGTCACGAAAGCCCCAATACAACAGCAAACAGGAGGAGGTGGTTTACACCATGCTTCCCCCCTCCCAGCCAGTCTCTCAGGCCATCACCCGAAGACAAGTGCAACCGTAGAGGACCGGAGACAGCGAAGCCCTAACACCGTGATGGTGAACCTAAAGCACAGGTGCCACAGGTGGCACGTGGAGCCATATTGGTGGGCACGCGAGCTCAGCTCCGGCATGCATGCATGTCCCGGCCAGTTGATTTTCAGGCCTGCTGGGCCCACCAGAAGTCAGGAAACACACTGTTTCTGGCCTCCAGAGGGCCTCTGAGGGGGTGGGGAAGACCGCTTTTGCCCTCCCCAGGCTCCTAGAAAGGCTCTGGAGCCTGGGGAGAGTGAAAAATGGGCCTACTGGGCCCACCGGGCCATTGTGTGCCAAAAGCAGGGGGAGCATAAAATTATGGATGTGGGCACACATGTGTATGACACCACCACCCCGCGCTCCCCCCACTTTTGGCACGCAATGGCAAAAAGGTTAGGCATCACTGCCCTAACACAAAGATTTAAAAATGAACTGCCTAACAACCCCTGGTACAAAGACAACCCAGGGTTGCTAACCCTCAGAGATGGGCTAGTGTGGAAAGGATCCAAACTATACGTCCCCAACAGCCTGCACCTCCAAGTATTCCAAAGGAGCCATGACTTCATGCAGGCAGGGCACTTCAGCTATCTAAAAACCCTACACCTGGCAAGAAGGCAATTTTGGTGGCCAAAAATGAAGAGAGACATTGAGGACTATGTAAAAAGCTGTGCCACCTGCGCAGCCATGAAAAAGAAACCAGGGAAGCCCCCAAGGCTGCTCCAACAGGTAACTGATCCCTCTCACCCATGGGAGGAAATCGCTATGGAATTCATCGTGGAACTCCCTGAAAGTGAGGGGAACACAGTCATTTGGACCGTGATAGACCTGTTTTCCAAACAAGCCCATTTCATAGCTTGCTCGGGTCTTCCATCAGCACATAAACTAGCCAAACTATTTCCAAAACACATCTATAGGCTACACGGGGTTCCCCGCAGAATTATTTCTGACAGGGGAGTCCAATTCACAGCAAAATTCTGGAGGAAGTTCATAAAGTCCATCGTGTCCTCGCAAGGGCTCAGTTCGGCGTTCCATCTAAGCAATAACGGGGCTGCAGAACTTGCAAACGCGATGATGGAATAATACTTAAGGTGCTACGTAAACCATCAACAAACCAATTGGGCAGAACTACTGCCTTTTGCCGAGGTGGCATACAATAACGCGGTGCATAGCAGCACCGGCTTGACCCCTTTCCAAGTCACCAGTGGCATGGAATTTGTCCCCGTGCCTGAACTCCCCAGTGAGCCACCCTCCTCCATGTCTGTAACTGAATGGATGGAGTCTTTAAAGAAAGTCTGGGAAAACACAAAATGCGCCCTTCAGGAAGCAGCAAAACCCATAAGACGCAAGCCGATAAACACAGAGCCCCCCAAAAGCCTTTTCATATCGGGAACAAAATGTACCTCTCAACAAAGTACTTAACAAGGTACTGTGCCACAGATAGCCGGATGTGAGTCCCTCCTTGTGAGATGGGGTCATGAGGTTCAGATGGGCTTGTTGCTTACGTACCTGGCTCCCTGCCGCGTGGCAACAGCCCTACCTGAGCTACTCGATGTGATAGCCACAGTGGCAGTAGATACACCCAGGCTTTTAGTCATGGGTGATTTCAACTTGCCATCCGTTGGCGAAACGTCTGAGGTGGCTCGGGAGTTCATGGCTTCCATGACGGCCATGGACCTGACCCAGTTAGTTCATGGCCCTACTCACAGGGAAGGTCACACTCTGGACTTGATTTTTGTCTCTGGCCAGTGGTTGAGTGGTCTTGTTATAGGGGATATAGATATGGAACCCTTGTCATGGACTGACCACTCACTCCTTTGCCTGGATCTTCGAATCGCTGCACCCTGCCGCAGGGAGGCGGACCCAATTAGATGGATCCGCCCCAGGTGCCTGATGGATCCTGATAGGTTCCAGATGGAGCTTGGGCCATTTCCTGAGGATCTGGCACATGACTCGGCCGAGGACCTGGTAGCCGCCTAGGATCGGGCGGCTGGTGGGGCCCTGGACCGAGTCGTGCCTTTGCGGCCTCTGACCCGGTGCCGATCCCGTGCGGCTCCTTGGTTTACCGAGGAGCTGAGGAAAATGAAGCACCGGAAAAGACACCTGGAGCATGGTTGGAGGGCCAGTCTCGCTGAATCTGACCGAACACTGGTAAGGTCGCACATTAAGGCCTACTTAGTGGCAATAAAGGCGGCAAAGTTTAATTACTTTTCCGCCTCTATTGCATCATCAGGGAATCGTCCAGCCACCCTGTTTAGGGTGACCCGCTCCCTGCTCCATCCGGGAGTGCGGGAGGATCCCTTGGAAGGCAGGGCGGAGGATTTCGGACAATACCTGTATGACAAAATTGCTCAGATCCGGGGGGATTTGGACTCTGACTGGGTAGATCAGGGCAGGGTGATGAGGAATAGTCTTGAGAATGTTACCTGGGAGGAGTTTGACTCTGTGACTCCCGATGATGTGGACAGGATTTTGGGGAGACTTAGTGCGGCCACATGTTTACTGGACCGGTGTCCCTCCTGGTTGGTACTGGCTTCCCAGGAGGTTACACGAGGCTGGCTCCAGAGTGTTATCAATGCTTCGTTGAGTGAGGGTCACTTCCCCGCTGCCTTGAAAGAGGCGGTGGTGAGGCCTCTCCTCAAGAAGCCGTCCCTGGATCCGGCAATATTGGCCAACTATCGTCCTGTCTCCAACCTTCGCTTTATGGTGAAGGTTGTTGAGAGTGTGGTCGCGCGACAGTTTCCACAATTCCTGGAGGAAACATCTTATCTAGATCCGTTCCACTCAGGTTTCAGGTCTGGGCACAGCACGGAAACGGCATTGGTCGCGTTGGTTGATGATCTCTGGAGGGCTCGGGACAGGGGGTGCTCCTCTGTTCTGGTCCTGTTAGATCTCTCAGCGGCTTTTGATACCATCGACCCTGGTATCATGCTGCACCAGCTGGAAGAGTTGGGGGTGGGAGGCACCGTGTTGCGGTGGTTCTCCTCCTTTCTCTCTGACCGGTCGCAGTTTGTGTTGGCAGGGGGGCAGAGGTCGAGCTCGAGGCCTCTTATTTGTGGAGTGCCGCAGGGATTGGTCCTCTCGCCCCTTCTGTTCAACATTTATGTGAAGCCACTGGGCAAGATCATCTGTGGCTTCGGGGTGAGATACCACCAGTACGCTGATGACACCCAGCTGTACATCTCCACCCCTGGCCACCCCTTGAAGTGATGTCCCAGTACCTGGAGGCTGTGCAGATCTGGATGGGGAGGAACAGGCTCAAGCTCAACCCTTCAGAGACTGAGTGGCTGTGGCTCCCGGCATCCCGATATAGTCAGTTGACTCCATCACTGACTATTGGGGGCGAGTCTTTGGCCCCCACGGAAAGGGCTCTCAATCTGGGAGTCCTCCTGGATATGCAGCTGTCCTTGGAGGAACATCTGATGGCTGTAACCAGGGGGACCTTTTGTCAGGTTCGCCTGATCCGCCAGTTGCGGCCCTTTCTTGATTGGGATTCCCTGTGCACAGTCACTCACACCCTCGTCACCTCTCGCCTTGACTACTGTAACGCTCTGTACATGGGGCTCCCCTTGTAGAGCACCCAGAGGCTCCAACTGGTCCAGAACGCAGCCGTGCGGGTAGTGATGGGAGCAGCATGGCGCTCCCATGTAACACCGCTCCTGCGTGAGCTGCACTGGCTTCCGGTGGTCTTCCAGGTGCGCTTCAAGGTGTTGGTTATCACCTTTAAAGCGCTCCATGGCATAGGGCCTAGTTATCTTCGAGACCGCCTGCTGCTACCGATGACCTCCCATCAACCTGTGCACTCCCACAGAGAGGGCCTCCTCAGGGTGCCATCAGCCAAACAATGTAGGCTGGTGACCCCCAGGGGGAGAGCCTTCTCTGTGGGAGCACCTACCCTCTGGAATCAGTTGCCCCCAGAGATAAGGAGAATTCAAGACCTCAGTGCCTTCCGACGTGCCCTTAAAACCCATTTTTTCCAGCAAGCCGGGCTGGCTTAAGAAGGAATTTTAAATGTTTTAATTGGTTTGTGATTTTTTAAATTTTGGGGGGCCAAATTTATATATATTTTAATTGTTTTTAATATTTGTATTTCATGTTCTTAATTCTGGCTGTACACCGCCCTGAGTCCTCAGGGAGAAGGGCGGTATATAAATTGGAAATTAAATTAAATTAAATTAAGGCTGAAACTCCCCTGCAAGAAACTGGGGCCAGAGTTCATAGGATCTTTCCCGATAGTGAAAGTGTTCAACCCAGTTACAGTGCAGCTGAAACTTCCCTGCCTGCTAGGGAAAGTGCATCCGGTCTTTCACAGCAGTTTGCTTATGCCGGCGGTAGGATCCCAGCTGAGACTGGTAGACCAGCCAGCCTCCAAGCCAATTGTAGTGCTAGGGAAGACACACTATGAAGTAAAGAAAATCTTAGATTCTAGACTGTACAAGGGGTCACTGCAGTACTTAGTACAGTGGAAAGGATATCCACTCTCCAAAGCTACTTGGGTAAAAAGCTGGGATGTGAAACCAGACAGGTTAGTCAAACAATTTCACAACCACTACCCTCAGAAGCCAAAGGGACCTTCGGGAGGGGGAAGAGGTGGCTAGTCAAATGCTGATTAACCCCATTTGGTTTCTTTTCTCTCCTAGGAGCTACTTGTCAACTAAGGGGGTCTGATTGTCAACTCTGAAGTGAACCTGGCTGAAACCATCTTGGAGGCTTCAGGGCTGCCACACAGCAGTGGGAGGGGGGAAATAGATGGGATTTTGTAGTCAAAATAATAAAGTTTTCCTGTGGGAGCCAAGGGCATTCTCACAGGTGGCTGGCCAGAGGAGGAGCCAGTAACCCAGCAACCAGCCAGCACCTGGGCAGCGTGACCACTGACTTGGGGGGAAGTGGAAAACTTTTACTTTTAATTAGGTGAAAGTCGCAGGAAATCTCAGTGTTGGCTTTCACCAGTTTGTGCCAATATGATGGATCCAATCAACTGTTCTTTGAGGAGCTCGAGTGCCTCGGAGTTTGTTTTTTATGGCTGCATTACATGGAATGCTGACATGAGTGTGAAAACCAATCATAAGTCACTTTTTTCAGTGCCATTATAACTTTAAATGGTCACTATGCAAATGATTGTAATTCAAGGACTACCTGTAATACTGGAGAGCTGCTTTGCCCTTCTGTGATCTTGGAGTAACTCAAGCCAGTCCAAGCCAAATGATTCAGCTTCACCTCTACACAACCTCATTCTGCATTAAACTTATGAAAGAAAATATTCTAATTGAAGAGAAAAGCTCAAATGAGGTTTTCTCTATTAGAGAAAGCACCTAATTGACATTGGGTTCAAAAGTGAAGTAGAATCAGGTGTGGACTGTTAGTTAAACTGGGAAGTCGAAAACATGTCCTAGACTAGAGGAAGGCAGTGGTAAACCAGTTCTGTGTGCAAGGAAATTAAATGGGTATGTCCACCAAGTCAAACTGAATGAAGTTTGACTCAAGAGAGCTCTTACTTTTTCCAGTACTGAAGGAAACCCACCCTCTTAATTCTGTGCTCCTAATATTTGCCAGCCACACAGACTAGAATAATTTTGCAAATTCAGTAGTAGGTATCAAATATAGAAAAGTAGTCCTTTAAAAACAGGAAACCTTTCAAAATGAGCTTAAATATTTGTATTTACTGTATATATATATTTTATTATTAAGATGTAAACAAAAATATAAAAACAATACAAAGACAAACAAAATCCCTCCACCTACAAAACCCACACAACATTCTACATATATGTTTTTGTCATCAACAGAGTATATAATATTGAGCTTTACACTTTAATGAAAAATACTTATTAAATTCCTAGTTCCAATTCTATATGCTAAGACTATAATACTTTTATTCTAACTTTTTCTCCTCCTGCAAATCTTTCACCCTAGTCTCTATCTTCTACGTTTTTCCTAGTTTTCCTTTCCAGCCATTGATACCATTGGTGCCATACAAGATAGTAATCACTTTCTTCCTTATCCTGGAGTTCCAGCGTCAATCTGTCCATTTCGTCACACTTTGTTATCTTTGAGATAATTTTATCTTTGGTTGGGAGTTGGTCTAATTTCCAATTTTGGGCGTACAGTAATCGTGCTGCTGTCAAGATATGTATGATGAGATATTTCATTTCTTTGTTATATTTTGCTGTTGTCATGCCAAATAAATAGAATTCTGGACTGTTTTCTACTTGTAGGTTTGGGACGGACCAGACAAACGACATAAGTACTTTCAACGACACATAATTTGGGCTTCACTATTCAAGATTTGGCAGGGAATCAAGAAAAATTACTATACCAGAATACCAAAATGGCGGTCCCCAATGGACGCATTGATATATCCAAACACCCTTGAGATAGGAAAGATGGTGCGATACCAAGACTTAGTAAACCAGGAAGGTGAACTTACCCCAAGACATCAACTTCAAAATAGCGATATAAATATTGACTGGTGGCACTATACCGAAATACATTCAAGATACAACATGGACAAAACACAATATGGAATTGCAAACGACCCGAATGAACTGGACAAAATCGTACTAGGAACAGACCAAAAAATGATAACCAAAATATACAATTATCTCTTGGGAGAGAAGTTAATAGAAGAAACAGTTAAACATAATATGATAACGTGGGCCAGAGACATAGGACATAACATTCAATTGGCAGATTGGGAGAAATTATGGAAACAGAATATTAAAATGACAAGAGCCACATCTTATAAGGAGAATCTTATCAAAATGTTTTACAGATGGCACTTACCACCGGCCCGATTAGCTAAAATACACCCAAACACCTCCGCACTGTGCTGGAAGTGTAAAACAAAAAAAGGGACATATTATCATGCTTGGTGGAAATGTAGGAAAGCTCAACAATATTGGCAAAACATAAAAAATATTATTGAGGCAAAATGAGCTTAAATATTTGGCCTGGCTTTAGTTGTTAAGTTTCACTCAGTTGGAATGATAAATATGATTGCATTTTAAGTTTTTGATCTCTCCTCTTCCCTTTGAATTTGGCATTGATAGCAGAAATTATAAATTGAGACAGGAGATGCATGGGTATTTTTTAAAAAAATCTTTTGCTGTGTTGTTGTTGTTAGTCGCGAAGTCGTGTCCAACCCATTGTGACCCCATGGACAACGTTCCTCCAGGCCTTCCTGTCCTACACCATCCTCTGGAGTCCATTTAAGCTCACTGTCAGCGCTCTAAATCATTCTTGCTCCATCACTGACATGAAAGAAAAAAAAATTAGAAGTAGCAGTTCGCATTTTAGAAGCTTGGCTTTTCACCCAGTTTCTTTTCTCCTCGGCAGATAACGTCACCTAGGTGATGGAGGGGGGGATTCCTGTGATTTGTAGCAGCTGGGATGAAAGACTGATTTGGAAGATGGCCAATGAGGCACTGGGATTTGAGGAACGGAAAGGGAGGGGTTTGGGATCAAAGAGTCAGTTTCGGCTGCAAATGAGTTCAGGACAGATCGTTATTTTTCAATAAATGAGAGATTTCATCAAAGACTTTGTGTTTGAGAATGAAATTTATTTGAGATAACATCGGAACCTGACAGACAGCGGAAACTCCTTTCCAAGCCAGGCTGGCTGACCTCCAAGCTTCTGCCTCCCTCCCTGACGTGTGGAGTGAATGGAGGAGCAGTCCGGACGCCATGGCAGAAAGTAATTTGTCCCAGGAAAGTTTACTTCAAGCAACTGGAAAAGAGCCAGTCCTGACTCCAGCCAGCTTGGATACCTCAGGGCCTCACCTTCTCCCTCCCCCAACGAAGCTGCAAGACAGCCAAGGTCGGACGACCGTGATGCAAGCCAAGAAAAAAAGAGATGAGTATTCAGGGCTCTTGCCAAAATCTGCAGAGGCTGAATTTCCCTTCCCAAACGTTCAGGGAAAGGGGAAGCCCCTAAGTGAGCTGGGGAGGGTGGACTGGCTATTGGACTGGCAGCAGGCCAGGCACCAAAAAGCTTCAGGGAAACCCCTCGACCGCCCCATAGATGAATTGAAGGAGGAATTTGACCGTGCCACCCTTCTGGAGGAGGAGCCATCATGCAGGCCCAAGGAGAGGGGGGGACTAGTCAAGCCTGCCGAACTGAGATGCCCTAGGCGGAAGCACAGCCCTTCCCCCCCATGGCAGAAGGAGAGAAAGCCCAAAACCGCATCCATGGGTTCCTCCCTTGCACAGCAAGCAGAGCCGTCGGGACAGGACACCACCTCCCTACCCTAGAACGAGAGGAAAGGAAGAGGATCAGTGGCACCAAGAGCAGGTTTACAGACCCCCACACTGGGAGGATAGAGCAGCGAGGGAGGACCCACCCCATTTCAGAGGGAAGTTCGATGGCGACCCAGACCAGCTGGTGCAATTCCTCGACACAGCTGAGATCTACATCGAACGTTATGGGCACCTCTATCCATTTCCCAGAGCCCTAGTCAGTGCCATTTCAGAGGGGTTGGAGGGAGAAGCAAGAAGATGGTCAGCAGCCCTCTACAAGAACAGGGCCCCCCAACTGCAAAACGCAGATGGGTTCTTATAGCTATTACGAACCCAGTTCGAAGAGGCAGAAGAGGACCCCTATGTGGAAGACGAGCTCAGGAACCTAATGCAGAAGGGAAAGCCTATCAGGGAACATATCCGTGAGTTCAGGAGAGTCACTGGGACCCTACCTCCCTTGCCAGAGCGACTGCTGGTGTATTTTTTTAGAACGAGCCTAGATAAGTGAATTGCCCAAGTGACCGCTTATCGAGACATCCCTAATCGACTCTCTGAATGGTTCCGAGTAGTGATAAAAGTCAACAGGGGACTGCGAGCCAACGACATGTCGAAGCAGCCAGATAGCAGGGAGAGGGGCCAACCTGACCAGGTACCACCCGGCAGACGAGGAACCGCAACACCACAGCCCACCCAGAGACTGGTCATCCCACGGAGCCTGCTGAGGTGCTACAGGTGCGGGGGGACGGGTCATCTGGCAGCAGCGTATGGAACCCCAAGATCGAGGCCAGACCCACCGCCCAGGGCATGACCGGAACGAGGACCCAAACGCGCCACCAATGCACCACAGAAAGCCCTCCAGGGCCCAGAGGTCTTCGCCCACCTGACCGAAGCAAGAGGGGCCCCAGATGAGGGAAATCAATCCCCCGAGTTGTATGACAGCGAGGACGAGGGTGAAGACGACCCAATGGTGAGTGGACCCATCCACCCCTTTCTTTTCCCCATACGCCTAACAGCCCCTAAGACAGGGACCCAAGGGACTTTCCAAGCCCTAATAGATTCAGGCTGCACGAGGTGCCTGATTAACTTACCCACAGTCCCAAAGTTGGGAATCCGTGCAAAAAAGTGCAACCACACAATACGATTTGAACAAGTAGATGGATCCCTAGTGGGGGGAGCTTACACCACACACTTGACCGAGCCAGTGAGACTGGAGCTAGCAGACCACTGGGAAACGGTTCGGTTCATAATAGCCCCCAAAATGACCGACTCGGTCATACTTGGACTCTCGTGGCTAGACAAATGGGGCCCAATCATCTGGTGGCAAGGGGGAACCCGCAGACTGAGGATTGCAAAGGGCCCCCAACCCCTCCCACTCCAACCAGGGGAGATGGCCACCACGCAGGGGCCCCAATCCTCCCCACCCCAGCAAAGGAAGATGCCGCCAATGCAAGGGCCCCTCCCTGAGGGTACAACAGAGCAACTGACGGCCGCATCCGACAGCTCCCACGACACAGAACAGATCCCCGAAGAGTACCAAGACCTTGCGGAGGTGTTTAGCGGGGCTGAGTGTGACGTTCTACCCCCCCACCGCGAGGCCGATTGCGCCATTGAGATCATCCCTGGAGCGAAATTACCTAAGCCTAAACTATATGCCATGACGCCCCGCAAAATGCAAGAAATGTGGAACTACATAGACAAGAACCTACAAAGGGGTTTCATTGAGCCAGCTAAACCATGGGTCGCGGCACCGGTCCTTTTTAAAGAGAAGAAAGACGGCTCTATGCATCTGATGGTCGATTTTAGAGGGATCAATGCCGTCTGCGTACACAACTTATATCCCCTTCCCCTCATGAAAGACATGCTAGCCCACCTGGCCAAAGGTAAAGTTTTCACCAAACTAGACCTCCGAGAAGCCTACTACCGAATACGCATCAGGGAAGGGGATGAGTGGAAAACAGCATTCAACTGCCCCCTAGGGAGTTTCCAATTTAAGGTGATGCCTTTTGGACTGCAGGGAGCCCTGGCGGTGTTCATGCAGCTGACAAATGAAGTCCTACATGACCACCTCTACAAAGGGGTTCTCGTCTACCTGAACGACATTCTCATTTACACGGAAACCTTAGATGAACACTTACCCCTCGTCCGCCAAGTATTGGAGAAACTGCTGAGGGCGAACCTGTATGTCAAACTGTCAAAATGCGAGTTCCACCAATCACGCCTGGACTACTTAGGTTACTGAATATCAAACGAGGGGGTAGAGATGGATCCAGCCAAAGTACAATCGGTTCTACAATGGCAACCCCCTCGCACCCGCAGACAACTGCAAAGTTTCTTAGGGTTCGCGAACTTCTACAGACAATTCATCCCCTCGTTTGCAAGAATTGCCAAACCTCTGATGGACCTCCTAAAGACAGGGAGTCCCACAATGAAGCCCTGTCCGGGACAGTGGGACAGTGGGACCTGACCTGCCAGCGGGCATTCGAAGCACTGAAAGAGATGTTTGCAAAAGAACCTGTCTTAAAGCATCCTGACCCCGAACAGCCCTTCGTCATCCAAGCAGATGCCAGCGATGTGGCAGTAGGGGCCGTGCTGCTCCAAAAGAACAGCCAAGGGAGCCTACAACCTTGTGCCTACACCTCCCGCAAGCTCACTGACACAGAGAGGCGATGGGCGGCATGGGAGAAGGAAGTGTTCGCAGTGAGATGGGCGCTGCTGACCTGGTGACACCTACTAGAGGGAGGCCAGAGACCCTTCGAAGTTTGGACTGATCACAAGAATCTGGAGGCCCTTAGAACCCCAAGGAAGTTGTCGCCCCGGCAAGTCCGCTGGGCGCAATACTTCAATCGTTTCAACTTCGAGCTTAAGCACATCCCGGGGGGAAGAAATTTTTGGCCGATGCACTCTCCCGGATGCCCCAATATAACAATGAGCGGGAGCAGGTAGTGAACGCCATCATACCCTCTGCCCAAGTCGTGGGTCAGGTGGTCACCAGACGGCAACGGCGTGACCAGCAGGGCCAACTTGCAAGCGACATAACGACAAGGCTCAAAACTGAAACAGTGGCGGACCCCTGGTTCCGAGACAATCAACATCTCTTGACAAAAAGGGATGACCTAGCATGGAAGGGGCAAAGCTCTATATCCCACAGACCCTACGCACCCTGATCCTCAAGAGTAGCCACGATGTTAAACCAGCGGGACATTTCGGTTTCCTAAAGACTCTGCACTTAGTACGAAGACAGTTCTGGTGGCCCCACATGAGAAAGGATGTAGACAGTTATGTAAAAAGTTGTACCATTTGTGCCACGATGAAGACACGACCAGGATGCCCTTCCGGACTGTTGCAACCAGTAGCTGAACCGACAAGACCATGGGAGGAGATTGCGATGGACTTCATAGTAGAACTACCGAGGAGTGGTGGAAATACAGTGATCTGGACTGTAATAGACTTATTCTCCAAACAGGCACACTTCATTCCTTGCAGCAGGCTGCCCTCGGCCCGCCAGTTATCCAAACTGTTCCTGAAACACATCTACTGCCTGCATGGAGTCCCCAGAAGAATCATCTCTGACCGAGGGGTCCAGTTCACAGCAAAATTCTGGAGGGAGTTCCTATGCTCCATAGGGTTGTTCCAAGGCCTCAGCTCAGCATTTCACCCAAGCACCAATGGGGGGGCGGAGAGACTAAATGCCATGATAGAGCAATACTTAAGATGCTACGTCGACTACCAACAGTCCAATTGGGCAGACCTCCTATCTTTTGTGGAGGTTGCGTATAATAATGCTGTCCACAGTAGCACGGGATTAACCCCATTTAAAATAGTGAGTGGTATGGACTTCGTCCCCATGCCAGAGTACCCAAGGGAGGCCCCTTCCTCAGTCAGTTTGACCAATTGGATGGCAATGTTGAGAGAAACCTGGGAGAACGCTAAGAGGGCATTGGCCAAGGCAGCACAATTCTATAAGAAACAAGCAGACAAGCACCGAACTCCCCAAAGACCATTTCGAGTGGGAGAGAAGGTCTACCTCTCCACCAAGTATTTGAGACTTAGACTCCCGACCAGGAAATTGGGTCCGAAATTTATAGGACCGTTCCCTATAGTAAAAATAATCAACCCGGTTACAGTACAACTGCAGTTGCCCTGGCTTCTAGGGAAGATACATCCCGTTTTCCACAGCAGCCTCCTAAAGCCTGTAGTGGGGTCAACTTTAAGGCTGATACCACATGACCCCCCCGGTCCCCTGGTCGTTGGGGGCCAAACTCACTATGAGTTACAGCGAATCCTCAATTCAAGGTGGCACAGGGGGCGCCTCCAATACTTAATTAAATGGAAGGGTTACCCGTTATCAGAGGCTTCCTGGGTGAAGAGCTCAAACATCCAAGCTGACCGCCTTATAGCCAAATTCCATGCAGATCACCTGGGCAAGCCGGGAAGGGGGGGACACACCCTTGGACGGGATAACTTGTGTTTTTTTTCCTCGGCAGGCCGCCCTTGAGAAATGAAGGGAGAGGAGCCAGATGTCAGCACTCTAAATCATTCTTGCTCCATCGCTGACATGAAAGAAAAAAAAAATTAGAAGTAGCAGTTTGAATTCTAGCAGTTTGGCTTTTCACCCAGTTTCTTCTCTCCTCGGCAGATAACGTCACCTAGGTGATGGAGGGAGGGGGGAAATTCCTGTGATTTGTAGCAGCCGGGATGAAAGACTGATTTGGAAGATGGCCAATGAGGCACTGGGATTTGAGGAACGGAAAGGGAGGGGTTTGGGATCAAAGAGTCAGTTTCAGCTGCAAACGAGTTCAGGACAGATCGTTATTTTTCAATAAATGAGAGATTTCATCAAAGACTTTGTGTTTGAGAATGAAATTTATTTGAGATAACATCGGAACCTGACACTCATGCCTACTGCTTCAGTGACTCCATCCAGCCACCTTATTCTCTGTCGTCCCTGTCTTCTTTTGCCCTCAATCTTTCCCAGCATTAGGTTCTTTTCCAGTGAGTCCTTCCTTCTCATTAGGTGGCCAAAGTATTTGAGTTTCATCTTCAGGATCTGGCCTTCTAAAGAGCAGTCAGGGTTGATCTCCTCTAGAACTGACTGGTTTGATCGCCTTGCAGGAGTCTTCTCCAGCACCATAGTTCAAAGGCCTCAATTCTTTGGTGCTCAGTCTTCCTTATGGTCCAGCTTTCACAGGCATACATTGCAACTGGGAAAACCATAGCCTTGACTATACGCACTTTTGTTGGCAGGGTGATGTCTCTGCTTTTTAGTATGCTGTCTAGATTTGCCATAGTGTTAACTTGCAAAGCTTTCCAGACCAGCTTTCAAGTTGCCATAAGCAGGGGTGGGGGGTGGGGGAAACTGACGGAGCTGCTCGACTGCCCCAACTGAAAACACATTCCACATATGCCTTGCTCCAGATTGTATCCTAGGTTACTGAAGTCAGCAGGAGGGGTGGGGTTTTTACAACCCGCCAACGTGGTCCATTGAAGAATGTGATTTATGGCATACCCAGGGAGGAGGGGGAGACAGGGTCATGGGACCCCGGAAAGTACGTGGGGTTAGAGCTGACTCTATTTGAGTAATTTGCTGGAATGTTGCTCCTAATAAATGACTGGATTTCTTTTGAAACTTGGCTTGAGGCTCATGAATTAACTAGGGCATCTTTCAGAAACTTCACAGATTCAGCTCTCATAAATCAAGTGAGATTGCTGGGCTACCTGAATCCCGGACTCTCAAATCGCTCCCTGATATCTGGGGGGCTTGGAGAGAAAATCAGGCAACAATGGCAGAGGGCGGGCTAGCTGAAGAAAGCCTGCTGCAAGCACCTGGAAAAGAGGCAATTCCAGGCTCCAGCAGAACTGATTGCAGCTGAAGTGCAGCCTGTCCCAGACATCAAAGCTGAGACACCCGTTCCAGCGGCTGAAGCAAGAAGGGATGAGTACTGGTGGAAATTAACCCCTAAAGCAGCTGAGGTTGAGTTCCCCCACCCCAATGCCCAGAAAAAGGGGAAGCCCCTGAGTGAGCTGGGAAGAGTGGATTGGATGTGGGACTGGGCACAAGCCAGGCTCCCAAAGCCCCTGATGGAGCCCCTGGGGAGTTCCATAGAGCAACTGAGGGAGGAATTTGACCGCACAACCATTCGGGAGGAGGGGCCATCATGCCGGCCAAAAGAGAGGGGGGGGACAGCTGATCCTTTTGAAGTAAGGAGCCGCAGACTGGAACGCAGACCCCCTTCTCCACCCGTCAGAAGGAGAAAAAGCCCGGGACTGCATCCAGTGCCCCTCCCACGCAGCAGGCAGGCCATAAAGGGCAGACAACCCCCTCCCTCTCTCTGAACTAGAGCCAAGGAAGATGGCCAGCCACATCAAACACAAGCATACAGAGGTCAAAAGGGGGAGGGAGGAGAGACAGTCGGGAAAATAGCGGGCTCTGATGAGCGCCGCAAAAACCCCGGCTGCCGAACCGCCGCCTATGGGTCTTCGGACAGGAACTGTCCTGCAGGGACGGGAGAAAAGGAGGGGTACCTCAGACGACCAAGAGGAACAGGCAAGTTCCTCGGAGGTCAGACAGAGGGAACCCTCTGTGAGTCAGTGGCGGGGGGTGGCAGCCATGGCGGCTGCCACGAAGCTGGGACAACCGGGCTAAGAGATGTGCAGGAGGAGAGTGGATTGAAATGGAGCATTTTGAAGCCGGGTGAGTGACAACCAACCCAGGCTTGTAACAATGCTTAGAGCAATATTATTAACTATAAGACCCCTAGCCTTAAAACAGCAACTGAACAACAAAGGGGCTATGGAAAGTTTAAAAGGCAATCTTAAATAGACAAAGACCCGACAACCAACTAACTCTAGAACAGAACTAATGGAATTAAATATTGAGATATGGCGAAAAGACTGGATATTTTAGAACTGGAATTGGATTTTTTTTTTTAAAAAAAGAAGATTTGATACTTTCAAAATCAAAAGAAGAAGTGTAATTAAACTGGACTGTTATATAATTGCAACAAAATGGATACTTGCATGACTAATGGAAAATGTGGATTGTAGACGGACACCTTCTGGTCTAAAAAGGAACATTGTAACTCATTTTTGTTATGGAAAATTTTGAACTTTACAGAAAACAGTCCTGGGATTTTGTGTAGGAGTTTTTTTTTTCTCGTCTGCAGGCAGCTTGACTTTGATGAAAAGAAAAGGAAACTACAATGGAACTCCTATAATTGGAATAATAACAATTTAAAAAACTGACGCAGGAATAGATAGATAGATAGATAGATAGATAGATAGATAGATAGATAGATAGATAGATGATTTTATTTCTATACCGCCCTCTCCCGAAGGACTCGGGGCAGTGCACAGCCAAATAAAAAACACAATACAAACATCATAATTAAATTTAAAAATTAATTAAAATTATTACATTTACGGCCGAAATTCATTCAAAACCCAAACATTTTTAAAACTCCAAATTTAAAACTCCATTATAAAGATATCCCTGCAGGGTCTTGAGGGCACAGCGAAAAACTTGGAGGTCGGAGATTGTGCGTATTTCCGGGGGCAGTTCGTTCCAAAGGGCAGAGGCTCCCACAGAAAAGGCTCTCCCCCTGGGTGTCGCCAGCCGACATAATTTGGCCGACGGCACCCTGAGGAGTCCATCTCTGTGCAAGCGAACTGGTCAGTGGGAGGCTATCGGTGGCAGAAGGTGGTCTCGTAAGTACCCTGGTCCTATGCCATGGAGCGCTTTAAAGGTGGTAACCAACACCTTGAATCGCACCCAGAAGACCTCTGGGAGCCAGTGCAACTCACGCAGGAGAGGAGTCATGTGGGCGCAACGTGTCGCGCCCATAACCACCCGCGCGGCCGCATTCTGGACCAGTTGGAGCTTCCGAGTGCTCTTCAAGGAGAGCCCCATGTAGAGAGCATTACAATAGTCCAGCCGAGAGGTGACAAGGGCGTGAGTGACCGTACGTAAGGCGTCCCGCTCCAAAAAGGGCCGCAACTGGCGGATCAGGCGAACCTGATAAAAAGCCCCCCTGGCCACAGCCGTCATATGTTCTTCTAAAGACAGCCATGCATTCAGGAGGACACCCAAGTTGCGAGCCCTCTCTGTGGGGGGTAAAGATTCACCCTCAATAGTCAGCGATGGCACCAGCTGACTATATCGGGACACCGGAAGCCACAGCCACTCAGTTTTGGAAGGGTTGAGTCTGAGCCTATTTCTCCCCATCCAGACCCACACGGCCTCCAGGCAGCAGGACATCACATCAAGGGCATCATTGGGGTGGTCTGGGGTGGAGATGTATAGCTGAGTGTCATCAGCGTACTGATGTACCCTCACCCCAAAACCACGGATGATCTCACCCAGTGGCTTCACATAAATGTTGAACAGAAGGGGTGAGAGGACCGACCCTTGCGGCACCCCCCAAGCGAGGCACCTCGAGGTCGACCTCTGCCCCCCTGCCAACACAAATTGCGAGCAGTCGGAGAGGAAGGAGGAGAACCACCGCAGCACGGTGCCCCCTATTCCTAACCCCCTCAACCGCTGCAGCATGATACCATGGTCGATGGTATCAAAAGCCACTGAGAGATCTAATAGGACCAGGACAGAGGAACAACCCCTGTCCCGAGCCCTCCAGAGATCATCAACCAATGCGACCAATGCCGTTTCCGTGCTGTACCCCTGTCTGAAGCCTGACTGGTATGGGTCTAGATAGACAGCTTCATCCAGGTACCAGGGGAGCTGTTGTGCCACCACACTCTCAACAACCTTTGCCACAAAGTGAAGGTTGGAGACTGGATGATAATTTGCTAATACAGCCGGGTCCAGGGAAGGCTTCTTGAGGAGGGGCCTCACCACCACCTCTTTCAAGGCGGCGGGAAAGGCACCCTCACTCAAAGAAGCATTTATAATCCCCTGGAGCCAGCCTTGTGTAACCTCCCGGGAGGCCAGTACCAACCAGGAGGGACACGGGTCCAATAAACATGTGGCAGCACTAAGCCTACCCAGAATCCTGTCCACATCCTCGGGAGCCACAGGGTCAAACTCTTCCCAGATAATATTCTCAGGACCTACCCCCGTCTCCACCCCTGGACTCACCCAGTCGGAGTCCAAGCCTTCCCGAATCTGAGTGACTTTATCATGCAGGAATTATACAAAATCCTCAGCTCGACCCTGAAAGGGATCCTCCCGCGCTCCCCCCAAAGAAGGGAGTGGGTCACCCTAAACAGAGCAGCTGGGTGGTTCTCTGCAGATGCGATAAGAGCAGAAAAATAGTAGATTTTGCCGCTTTTATTGCCACTAGGTAGGTCTTGATATAAGACCTCACCAGTGTTCAGTCAGATTCAGATTGACTAATCCTCCAGATGCTCTCTAGGCGTCTTTTCCGATGCTTCATCTCTCTTAGCTCCTCGGAGAACCAAGGAGCCAATTGAGATCAGCATCGGGTTATCAGGTCAGAATAAAAGAAGGATTTAGCGCAGGCTCAAGAGAAGGGAACTTGATGCATTTTATCTGGATTAAAAATAAGAAAAAGACTTGATATGACATATGGAGGACAAAATTGGAAGACTTTGAAAATGGAAGGAAATATATGCTAGCAGGCGAGAAAGTGAAGAAATGAGGTAGACACGGCTGGAAAAAGAAAAAAGAAGAATTAAAACAATGTGATTAACAATGAAATAATGTACAGGTGGTAGTAATAATAAAAAGGAGGTTCTTATAAGATAATTATGGATGGATAAGAATATGAGAAGAATATGACATAGATATATAAAATTGAAATATTGATGGAAATTAGAATATAAGAGAAATTAAGCATGTTAAAAGAGATTTTTAAATATATATAAAGTTATGTTTTAAGCAAGAACCATGTCTCAATGTAAAATTGTTATAAAAAAGGATAATGATAAATATAATTAACTGAAATAAGCAATGTATAGATGGATGGAAACAACAAAAAAGAGGAGGATGCTGGGATTAATATCAAAGCTAACTATGATTATGCTGTGATTAACAGCCAAAAAACAAAAAAGAATATGCTGTGTTTAACAGCCAAAAAACAAAAATGCTATGCTGTGTTTAACAGCCAAAAAAACAAAAATGATTATGCTGTGTTTAACAGCAAAAAAACAAAAATGATTATGTTGGGTAGGACAACAAAACAAAGAGGATTTTGTTGGGAGTAACAGCAAAAATGAAATGATTATGTTGGGTTTAACAACAAAGACAAAGATAAAGATGTTAGGTTTAATAGTAAAAATAAAATGACTATGCTGGGATTAACAGCCAAAAATAAAAATTATTATGCTGGGTAGGACAGCAAAAATAGGGAGGAGTATGTTGAGATTAACAGTAAAAATGAAATGTAGAAATTGGATTTAACAACAGAAATAAAGATGATAATGATGAGTTCAATAGTAAAATAAAATGATTATGTTGGAATTAACAGCCAAAAATTAAAAATGATTATGTTGGGAACAGTAAAAATGAAATGATTGTGTTGGGATTAATAGTAAAGTAATGAAGATGATTATTATGGGAGTAATAGTTAAAATATTTTTTAAATGTTTACAATAACTGTAATGATTTATATTGTTAAAATATATCCATCCAAGCAAAAAGAAAGAGAAAAATGGAATGAGCCGCCCTGAGTCTTCAGAGAGGGGTGGCATATAAATTTGAATTAAATTGAAATTGAAATTGAATATTTGGTTAGGATTTAAGATTTAAGCAACGGGGTTTTGGGATAATGGCATAGTTAAATTGATAGAATTTAGAGAAATAACTGAGTAAAATATTAAGTTGTGTTAATTGGAAGTTAAGAATTGTTAGTGATTTGTACTAATTTGTGACCGGATCAATGCTTCGTTTTGGAAAAGATGTGTTTTATGTTTGTGTTTAAAAAAAAAAAAACTTTTTTCAAAAAAAAGGGGGGGAGGGAGGAGCATCGCTGAATGAACCGCCCCACTTCAGGGGAAAGTTTGATGGGGACTCAGACCAGCTAGCTCTATTCCTTGACTCAGCTGAGATCCACCTAGAATGCTATGGACACCTCTACCCATCCCCCAGAGCCATAGTGAACACCATCACAGAGGTGCTAGAGGGAGAAGCAAGGGAATGGCTAGCAGCCCTCCACAAGAGGAGCACCCCCCAACTGCAAGACACAGATGACTTCCTACAACTGCTAGAGGCCAGATTTGAGGAGGCGGAGGAGGACCCGTACGCAGAAGATGAGCTCAGAAACCTAATGCAAAGGGGGCGACCCATCAAGGAACACATCCGTGAATTCAGGAGAGTCATCGGGAAGCTACCTCCTTTACCAGAGCAGCTGTTGGTGCATTTTTTCAGAACAAGCCTGGACAAGCAAATCGCCCAGGTAACCGCTTACTGGGACATCCCGAACTGACTCTCCGAGTGGTTCCAAGTGGCCATAAAAGTCGACAGCGGGCTGCGCACCAACGACATGAGAAAGCAACCGGACAACAAAGAGAGAGGTCAACCAGACCAGAGACCACCCAGCCAATGGGGAACCACAGCACCACAGCCGGCCCCAAGACCTATGCCACTCACCTAACCGAACCAGTGAGGCTAGAGCTAGCGAATCACTGGGAAGTAATTTGATTCGTAATAGCCCCCAAAATGACAGACACAGTCATACTGGGACTCTCCTGGCTAGACAAGTGGGGACCAACCATCTGGTGGCAAGGGGGCAGCCGCAGACTGAGAATAGCAAGGGGACCCCAACCCCCTCCACACCAGCAATCAGAACCACCCATGCAGGGAATCCCCCAAAAGAGCCCACCAGAACAACTGGCAGCCACATCCGACAAAACCCCAGAGGCTGAACAGATCCCGAGGGAATACCAGGACCTTGCAGAAGTATACAGTGAGGCCGAGTGCAACGTCCTGCCTCCCCATCAAGAGACAGACTGCACCATCAAAATCACCCCCGGGGCAAAACTACCCAAACCCAAAATGTACGCCATGACGCCCTGGGAAATGCAAGTAATGCGCAAATATATAGACAAAAACCTAGCAAGGGGGTTCATCGAGCCAGTCAAACCATGGGTCGCAGCCCCAGTCCTGTTCAAAGAAAAAAAGATGGAACTATGAGATTGTGTGTGGACGTCCGTGGGATAAACTGTGTGTGTGTACACAACCTATACCCCCTCCCTTTCATGAAGGATATGCTATCTCACCTAGCTAACGGCAAAGTTTTTACCAAATTAGACCTCAAAGAAGCATACTACCGAGTACGCATCAGGGAGGGAGATGAATGGAAAACAGTGTTCAACTGCCCCCTAGGGAGCTTCAAATTCAAAGTGATGCCTTTCGAACTGCAGGGAGCCCCAGCAGTGTTCAAGCAGTTAATAAATGAGGTGCTGCACAAGCACCTCTATAAGGGGGTCCTCGTCTACCTGAACGATATCCTCATCTACACCAAGACCATGAACGACCACATACCCTTAGTTCGCAGAGAACTGGAAAAACTTCTGGCAGCCAACCTGTACGTCAAGCTATCAAAATGCAAATTTTACCACACACGGCTAGACTACCTGGGCTACCGAGTGTCAAATGAGGGGATAGAGATGGACCCAGCCAAAGTACAAGCCTTCCTAGGCTGGCAACCCCCTTGCACCCGCAGACAGCTACAAAGCTTCCTAGGGTTCACAAACTTCTACAGACAATTCATCCCCTCCTTCGCAAGGATTGCCAAACCCATGATGGACCTCTTAAAGACAGGGGGCCCAGGAACAAAGCCCCACCTGGGACAACCTCTACAGTGGGACCTAACCTGCCAAGAGGCATTCGAGACACTAAAAGAAATGTTTGCAAAGGAACTGGTGCTGAAGCATCCTGACCCTGAACAACCCTTCATTATCCAAGCAGACACCAGTGATGTGGCATTGGGAGCAGTGCTACTCCAAAGAAATAGCCAAGGAAACCTACAGCCTACACATCCCGCAAGCTCACGGACACAGAGAGACGATGGGCCACATGGGAAAAAGAGGCGTTCGCGGTGAGATGGGCACTTCTAACCTGGCAACACCTGCTGGAAGGGGGCCAGAAACCATTCAAAGTCTGGACTGACCACAAAAATCTGGAGGTACTCAGGACCCCACAAAAACTATCGCCCAAACAAGTCCGTTGGGCTCAATACTTCAACCGTTTCGGCTTCATACTAAAGCACATCCCAGGGGGGAGGAACTTTTTAGCCTATGCCCTCTCCCGGATGCCCCAGTACAAATGCGAGTGGGAGCAGGTACTGGACGCCATTGTTCCCCCTACTCAAGTAGCTGCCCAAGTGACCACCAGATGACAACACTGCAACCGACAAGACCAATCAGCAAGCGACCTAACCGCAAAACTCAAAATCGATCTGCTAGCAGACCCCTGGTTTTGAGACAATCAACGAAGCTTGACAAAAAGAGATGACCTTGCATGGAAGGGGATGAAACTCTACGTCCCGGAATCCCTATGCACCAGGGGTGGGTTCTACTTACCTTTACTACCGGTTTGCAACAGGGCTGCGTGTGCGCATTTGCTTTGCTCACTCACACACACGCTCTTCTCTGCATGCGCAGAAGCATTCTGATGACGTCTGGGTCAGTGGGCGGAGCCTCCCTCCGGTTTTACTACCGGCCCTGTTATTAACATCAGCTGCCTGCAATTACTGCAGGTTCGAATCTCACCAAGGCTCAAGGTTGACTCAGCCTTCCATCCTTTCTAAGGTAGGTAAATTGAGGACCCAGTTTGTGGGGGCAATAAGCTGACTTTGTATAAATATACAAAAGTATGAAGGCTATTGCTTAGCGCATTGTAAGCCGCCCTGAGTCTCCGGAGAAGGGCGGCATATAAATCAAATTAAAAAAATAGTTATTCCCCTTATTCTTAGCCTAGTAGTTTTTCTTTTTCCTTCCCCCCCTTTTTTTCCTTAGAATTCCCCCTTTAGCGATCTATGTATTTTGATTATACCGTTATTTTTGGATTTCTGTATTGATATTTATATACCTATAAGGAGTTATTTATATACATATTTACATCTTTATTCTGTTCCTCTTGCATTTATGTTTCTTTGATAATGGTATTATGCCATTGATACCATTTGTTCCATATTCTATAATACTCTGTCTCTTCTTTTTCCTTAATCTCTTTTGTTAGTCTGTCCATTTCAGCGCACTGCGCGATTTTATCTATTAGTTCTTCTTCTGTTGAGATTTTTTCCTGTTTCCAGTTTTTTGCGTACGTTATCCGTGCTGCTGTTAGGATGTGTATCATCAGGTATTTTATTTCTTTGGGATATGTTTTTGTGAAGATTCCTAGCAGGAAGGTTTCTGGTTTCTTCTCTATTTGTAGTTTTGTTATTTGTTCCAACCATTTCTTAATATTAGACCAAAATTTCTTTGCTGCCGGGCACGTCCACCATAGATGGTAAAAGGTACCTTGTGATTTTTTACATTTCCAACATAATGAGCTATTTTTCAGGTGAATTTTTGCCAGTCTTGTGGGCAACATATGCCACCTATAAAACATCTTCAACTGGTTTTCCTTATATGCCACCGCTAGCGTTAATTTTGTATTCACTTGCCATAGTTCTTCCCACTTCTCCAAATCTATTGTATGTTTAAAGTTTTGCATCCATTTAATCATCGTACCCTTCACTGTTTCCTCCTCCATTTTGTGTCACAACAGAAATTTATAAATTATACTAATTAATTTCTCTTCTGAGTCTAATATAATTTTATCTAGTTCTTGTTTCTCTCTATATATTTCGTATATTTTTGTATGTTCCTTGTGTTTGGATTGGATCTGTGTAAAAGTCCACCAGTCGATTTCTCTGTTTAGGTCTATTTCCAACTGTTGTTTTGTTTTCAATTTCCCTTGATGTTTGATTAAGTCTTTGTATCTAATTACGTTTTTAGGTTCTGTTAAACTTGGGTGCCTTACTGCTTCTGATGGTGAAAGCCAAATCGGAATTTTTGTATACTGCTGTTTTTTAATTTTTAGCCAAATTTGTAACAGTGCATTCCTAATTGTGTGTCTTTTAAAATAGGTATGTGTTTTGTATCTTTCGTCCCATAAAAAAGAGTGCCAGCCCGCTTGTAGTTCGTGTCCTTCGATTGTTAGCATTCTGCTGTTTTTTAGTTCCATCCAGTCTTTTACCCATGATAATACAGCTGCTTGGTAATAAAGTTCCCAATCCGGGAGTGCAGTTCCTCCTCTATCTTTTGTATCTTGTAGTAATTTAAGTTTAATTCGTGGTCGCTTCCCCTGTCATATAAATTTGGAAATTATCTTATTCAGTGTTTCGAAGAATTTTTTCTCTAATTTTATTGGAGCGACCTGAAATAAATATAACATTTTTGGTAGGATATTCATTTTAATAGTGGAGATTCTTCCCATTAGTGAGATCTGTAGGTTTCTCCAATTATCCAAATCTTTCTTTATCTGTATTATTAATTTATCATAGTTGTTTTCTTTTATAGACGAACTTCTTGCTGACAGCCAGATCCCTAAGTATTTTATTTTTTTTTGTTGTTTGAATTTGTATACTGTTCTCCAATTCTTTTTCTTGATTCTTTGTGAGATTTTTTGCTATTAATTTCAATTAATTTCAATTTATTTTTAGTCCAGCCACTTCTCCAAATTCCTCTATTTTCTTAAACAATTTTGGTGCTACTTCTAAGGGTTCCTCTACTATAAATACAAGGTCATCGGCAAAAGCCTGAACCTTGTATTCTTCTCTTCTTATTTTTAACCCTTTAATTTCTTGATCTTCCCTGACCTTTTTTAACAAGATCTCCAATGTTAAAATATACAATAGTGGAGAAAGTGGGCAGCCTTGTCTTACCCCTTTTGTTATGTCGAATTGGTCTGTCGTATCGTCGTTCATAATTACTTTTGCTGTTTGTTTTGTATAAATTTCCCCTAGGATTTTTTCAATTTTTATTCCGAATTGCATACTCTTTAGTTGCCCCATTAGAAATTTCCAATTTAGGTTGTTGAATGCTTTTTGGGCATCAAGGAAAGCCAGTGAAGCTTGTTTCTCCGGATGTGTTTCGTAATATTCTAGTGTATTTATTATTATTCTCATGTTGTTCTTAATTTGGCGGCCAGGCAGAATCTATTTTGGTCCAGATGTATATAGTTATTCAATACTTTTTTGATTCTTTCCGCTATGATTACTGCAAATATTTTATAATCTGTGTTCAATAAGGATATTGGTCTGTAGTTTTGAATTAATTGATGGTCCGTGTCTTCTTTGGGTATGATAGTGATTATTGCCTCCATCCAGGTTATCAGGATTTTGGTCTTCTCCAGAGCCTCGTTGTATAACTCTAACATAGTTTCTCCTATTGTTTCCTGTACAGTTTTATATAATTCCACCGGTAGCCCGTCTGGCCCCGGTGTTTTATTATTTTTTTGCTTTCTCAAAGCAAGTTCCAATTCCATCCTAGTTATTGGCCTGTTTAGTATTTCTCTTTGTTTGTCTGTGATTACTGGCATTTCTGATCTTTTTATATATTGTTTTATCTTTTCTTCCTCTACTTCTTCTTGTTAGTATAGGTTTACATAAAATGTCTGGATAATTTCTCTTTTCGACTCTCTTCTATATTGAATTTCCCCTTTTTCGTCTCTAAGTTGGTGTATCATTCTTTTATCTTTGTCTTTTTTCAATTTGTACGCCAGTCATCTGCCTGTTTTGTTCGCAAACTCAAAATAATTCTGTTTGGCCATTTTTATTTTCTGTGCTAGTTCTTTTTGGTTTATCAAATTTAGATTATGTTGTTGTAATTTATAGTCTATGTTTTTTAATTCTTCATGTAATTTATCTAACTGTTGTTTCCTCTCTTTGTTTTTCTTCCCTGTATATGCGATAGCCAAGCCCCTTATGTATGCTTTTGCTGTATCCCAAGTGTTCTGTAGGGAAGTATCTTCTTTTTTTATTTTAAAAAATAATTCTAATTCTTTTTCTAACATATGTTTAAATTCTTTTTGTTTACATATTCTTTGATTCATTGTCCACCTCCTAAACCTTTTTTTCCCTTTCCAGTTTACAAGGATTGGATTGTGATCTGCCCATTGATTTACTTCTATCTCTATTTTTTCTACCCCAGTCCTAATATTCGCAGTCATCTAGGCAATGTCGATTCTGGACCAGGATTGGTGAGGGTGAGAGTAGAAAGTGAATTGGTTCTCATCTTCGCGCGTTTCCCTCCAAACATCTCTCAAATTCATTTCCACGGCCATATCAAAGAATTCTTTTGGGAGTATTTCTTTTTTTTTCTTATTTTTTTTACCACTTTTGTAATCCTTTTTCATGTCTACTATCGCATTATAGTCTCCAATTAGGCAAACATCTTCATATTCTAATTCTACTATTTTTTTGTGTATTCCTTTAAAAAATTTCTGTTGACTTTGATTAGGGGCATATATTACTACTACTAATATTTTTCTATTTTCTAGTACTAACTCGACCATCACCGTTCTACCTTCCTCGTCTGTGTATATTAATTTCGAATCTATCCTTTCTTTTACGTAAACTGCTACTCCTCTTTTCTTTTTTTGAATCAGGGATGTATATAATTTTCCTAGTTTTGGATTTTCTAATATTTTTTGATACCCTTTTTTAATGTGTACTTCCTGAAGGCATATCACGTCTGCTCCTAGTTTTTGTAATTTTGTAAATGTTTGAGTTCTTTTCTTTGGTGCGTTTAATCCGTTTATATTTACAGAGAAAAGTTTCATTGCCTCTTCCATTGCCTAGTGTAGTTGTTTTTTGGTGTATCTTGTTTCCATCCGTGATTTTGTTTTTGCACGTTCTCTTTCCTCTCTTTCTTTCTCCTGACTTTTTCTCTTGCACCACTTCTATTTGCTCCTCTTCCTGACTTCTACTTTCTGTTTCTTCTTTACTTTCCTGTTCTTCCTCCTGATTGAAGTGCACGTTGTAAAATTCCCTTGCTTTCTCTGGTGTGTCTATTTTATATCTTTTGTTTTTCCCAAGTGACCAAGATCCCTTCTGGTGTTAACCATTTAAACATTATTTTATATCTGATCAGTTGGGTTGTTAAAAACTGGTATTGTTGACGTTGGTTTCTGATTCTTCGGGGTATTTGCTTTAGGATTATGATTTCTTTTCCTTTATATGTCAACGTTTCTTCCCTAGACTTTCTGTATACCTCATCTCTAATTGATCGTTTTGAGAATCTAACATGCACTTCTCTTGCCAGGCGGTGCCTTCTTATATAATTTGTACAGTATGTACACAATATATTTTGTCCAATAGTCCTTTTATTTCTAGCTTATCTTTTTGTATTATTTCTGACACTATCTCCACCATTTTTTCTCCCAGATCTTCATCTTTTTCTTCTATTATGTTTTGAAAACGCAGAAAATATGAAGCTTTCTCCATCTCGAGCATTGCTATTGAATCAGACAGTTCCTTATTTAATTGAGAGGCTTTTTGCTCTATTGCCTCTACTTTTGTCTCTACTTGGTCTATTTTTGTTTCTGCTTTTCTAATTCTTTGTTCGTTTTCTGTTATTGATTGTTGGATATCTCCAATTTTATCATTCATATTTTTAATGTCCTCCCTAACTTCTCCTATTTCATTTTTAATCTCTGCATGAAATGTTCTCATTTCCTCATGATTTTCTGCCATTTTTTCTTGTGTTTTTAATAGTGTTTCCTGGATCATTGAAAACATATTCTGCGTGGCATTTAGTGTCAATTCCGGTTTTTCTTTTTCCTTTTCTTTCCCTACCATGCTATCTATTGTTTTTTGTTGTAGTGGTGATGCCACCATTGCTGTGGTGTTTACTGCTGGTTTTTTCCCTGTTTTCATTATGGTAGATATTGTTGACATTTTTAATGCTCGTGTAAAACTTTCCCACACTAACATATAATTATTAATCGCTAATTTTTCTTCCTCTGTATCCACACACCTTTGTTACTTCTATAAATATAGACTTTCAGCACTTTAACTATATCACACTATACTTAATTATTGTTTTGCAGGTTTTCCATTCTTACTTTACAGTATTTTCAATCAATCTAAATTATAACTCATTCACCTTCCCCTTTTTTAAATTTTATAAATTCACAATACCATATTCATTTCTAACTACAATATAATATAATTCCCAGACTTCTGGTGGCACTGCAATGCTGAATGGCAGTTCATTAGGACTGCTAGCCCCGCGATTCTGTAAAAGCTGCTAGAACAGTGACGATCGGCTGTCCAGCAGCTTGTAAATCTTCCTCTCAGGAGAAGAGGGGGAGGAGAGCAGCCAGGCTTTGGTAGAGTTCCCCTAGAGCCCCAGGAAAAGGCTTGGGGCTTGAAGGGTGAGAACTCCCTGAAAAGCCTGACAGAAACTCCGGACACGGGACGCTTCTGCTACAAGCAGAACGAGATGCCACGACCACTCCTGCAACATTTTTGAAACAATTGGATACAAAAAGCAGGCAGATTGAAGACAGGAGGGACTCTAATTGCAGGTATCAATCTTTAACTCCTGGGTACTGAATACTTCCTTCTTCATTGCAAAGGGGAGAAAGTGAAAGGAAACCATGAGACCTTGCTGGGCGTGAAAACAAAACCTAATTTAGCGTTGGTAGTTTTCACTGACCATTACTGAAACTTGCTACAAAAGAAAAGAAAAGGATTAATTTGGACTGCTGATAAGTTTTAAAATTAGTTGAAGATTGGAAACTAACTGGACTTTTAATTGGACTTATTGGATTTATTGTTCTGGCTGCAGCAGATAATAAAAATAAA
>WNWU01008810.1:0-11076 GCA_012654045.1 Ptyas mucosa | reverse complement strand
GGTTAACCCTTGCCCTGCCATGGGCATACACAGTTAGGCATTTAAACATAACAATCCATGACCTGGTTAGCCTGGAGATAGTTGTCTACTCGGGAGTCGTATGAGCTCCACTGTTCCGGGTGAGTAATATCGAACTCATTGAGTCTTCCCAGTTTAGCCATTTTGAGCAAGCCCCTGTGGTGCTGGTTAATGTCTGTCCTACTGCGGGTGGAGCTGGGCTGCACTTAGGAGTCCTGGGGATGGGTCCCTCAGGTGCTTCTGTGCCTCCAGTGTGTCTTACTGGCAGGCAGGGTGGGGAGCGTGGTCCCACCAGGGCTCTTTACCTGGTCTGACACCCAGTGATTTCAACGTGTCTCCAGTGTGGCTTACTGGCAGGTGGGGGGTGAGGACTAGTCCTGCCGGGGCTTCGTTACCCAGCCTATCACCCAGTGACTTCAGTCTCTTGGTTAGCAACAGCTCTCTCACCTACAGCATCCCACCCTCATCGCCACTATTGTGTAGTAGGCTTCAGTAGGCAAGAACCAGACCAGCATAGCTACAACAGCATTTATTGACTCAAAACGGGAACTGAGAAACAGCAGGCAAATGCCTGTAATTTATACTCTGGGCCCACAGGGTCTTAACCAATCATCATGCTTGAAAAACCCGCCCAAATACGAATGTTCAAGGTTTCCCTCCAAAACAGTTGTCTGTTCAACAGTCTGTTCAAAAGACTTGATAGCTTTCCCAAAATACCTAACAGAGCCTATCAGAAACTTAGGGAACTTGGCAACTTACTAATGGGACTTCAAGTAGCTAAGTCAGAAGGGGACTTTCAAGGACTTGCATTCCTTGACACAGCCAGAGGTGTCAACCCCATTGTACAAAACTTACCCTATAACTTACAAGAGCAGTGGATCACACATGGCTCCAAATACAAAAAAGAGTACAATGTTCCATTTCCCCCCTTCTCTGTTTTTGTGGATTTCGTGTGCCAACAAGCTAAAACAAGAAATGATCCTAGCTTTGACTTCACATTGTCACGTGCTGCTCCTTCAGAACATAACCCTCGCAAGCCTCCAGTAGCAGTCCACAAAACTAATGTGACTCTTCCAGATTCCCTTCACAGGTCTGCCAGCAACTCTCACATAAAAACTGAGATCAGAGATCCTGGTAAGCAGTGTCCTCTACACCAGAAGCCACATCCTCTCCTAAAATGCAGAGCCTTCAGGGAGAAGTCCATAGAAGACCGCAAAGCTTTCCTGAAAGCAAACATCTGCTACAAGTGCTGCTCATCAGCCCCCCCCCACCTTGCCAACGACTGTAAGGTCAGTGTAAAATGCATGGATTGTAGCAGCACAGGCCACAACACAGCTTTGCACCCAGGGCCAGCACCATGGACTTTACAACAAACTTACAGTGGCAGTGAGGCGAGCAGGGAGGAAAAACACACTGCTACAACCACAACAGAAATCAATACAAAATGCACAGACGTCTGCAAAGAGATTGCAGACGGCAAGTCCTGCTCCAAAATCTGTTTAGTCAGAGTCTACCCAGCAGGCCAAAGAGACAAAGCCATTAAGCTTTATGCCATTCTACACGACCAAAGTAACAGGACTTTAGCCAGCTCAGCCTTCTTTGATGCCTTTGGCATTAAAGGCCCCAGCACTCCATATTCCTTAAAAACTTGTGCAGGAATTGTGCAGACGGCGGGGAGAAGAGCATCTGGTTACCAAGTCGAGTTGGTAGATGGGAAAACATGCCTGACTTTACCAACTCTTATTGAATGCAACCAGATCCCTGACCATAGATTTGAAATCCCTATGCCAGATGCAGCGATTCATCACCCACATTTGAACCGCATAGCACATCTGATACCAGAGCTCGATTGTCAGCCTCCACTCTTTCATTGCTTGCTTGCTCGGCTGCCATGAAACGGGAGGAGGGGGGAGCTATTGGAACTCTTGGGAGGGGGGAAGTGAGCTGGAGGAGAAGAGGAGAGAAAACTTTGCTTCAGCGTTTTCTTTGAAGCTGATAACGACTCAAGGTCAACGGTCGTGGCATAGCAGGAGGATGACACTACCAGACGTTTGCACCCACATGACCCCTGGGGAAATTGTGGATTGGATGATTTACGCTGGACAGTTGGGGGGGATGCTTTCTATATGTGATTTTCACGCCTTTGCTTCAGACCTTGCTTTTCTTTGGCTGCATTCAGTTCTTACTCAGTAAAAGTACCTTTATCTATGAAAATGGAGTCGGGGTTTTTCTTTCTTGAGTATTGAAAGGAGGAAAGCCTCAAACTCAGATAGTCTTGCTCCTAGGGAGAGATATTTTATGAGTCCACAAGGCAAGAGCTCTGATCCATAGTCCCCACAATGCTCCCTACGCTCAGAAATTAGACCTAGGCTGGGTCATTATAGGAGATGTCTGTTTAGGAAGCATGCACAAACCAACCTGTTAGCAGCATGCTCACAAGCACATTAGAGAATAGACATCCTTCTATTTTTCAGCCAAGCCACAACCAATTCCTCTTAAAGGAATCACCGCACACCACCCATTTGCCTTGTCCCCTCACAGGCTCCTTTAGTGACAACCTTGCCTGTGACAGTGACCAAGGTCATTTAAGGTGCACAGTCTTCCAAAAGACAGAAGATGACAATCAGGTGGCAACATCTACTGAGGACAAACTCCCTTTAGAAAAGACAGAGCAGGGATTAATCAAAGAAGATAGTGACAACCAGGTCACCCTTCTTCCCTTCAGACCACAGAGACGACGCCTACCTAACAATAAAGAAGGAGCTGTAGCCTGCTCCTTGCCACAGTCTCCAGAGTCCATCTATGCCAGTGATGGTGAACCTTTTTGGCGTTGCGTGCCAAAAGTCCAAGCGCGAGAGCCTTCTCATGCTCTCGCGTGCCAGTACCCATAATGCAATGGGCACCCCCATTTGCGCATGCGCACATGACCCCCTCCCCATGCTAATGCGCATGCACCTCACACTGCACATGCGCACATGCAACCCCCCACTGCGCATGTGTGCGCCCCCTACGCATGTGCCCCCACTTTATCCAAGAGGACCGGCGCACCACTTCCCGGAGGACAACCAGTTACCCTGGCGAGACAGCTGTTCCCAAGCCGGCAGCAGCGCTCTCGGCCCTGCCTGCCAACTCGCCAGTGCCCCATTCACCCATCCCAGCAGAGGCCTTTTGCCCATGCTGCTCCCCCAGTCAGAACGGGGTGCGGGGAAACACGCGAGGAGGCCGCAGTTGCCTCCTTCTCCAGTTGGCGGGCAGCTGAGGCTTGCGATGAACGGTGCAAGCAGGACCGCAGCTCTGCCCCCGGGTTGTAAATGTGCCTTGCGGGAGCGGAGGCTCGGGAGAGTCGAACCCTCCTGCCTGCCTTACGACGGAGGGCTGGGCTCTCCAACCTTGGCAACAGGCTTGGCTCCTCATTCTGCTGTGACCTGAATCCTTGCTTTGGCTCCTCCCTGCTGGGTGCTGGGCTTCCTGGAAAGCCCCCTGTGCCTTTGCTGCCTCGGAAAGAGAAAATGAGTCTGCGGAGAAGGAGGAGGCGGCTCTGGAATGTGCATTTCCAGGGAAGAAAGGATTTTCAGGTGGCAGCGCAGGCTGGGACCAGACGCTGCCTGAAATGAAATACACTTATCCCGCGGCTTGCATAAACTGCTCCCGCCCCTTTCAAAATAGCCACCCGACGCTTCCCTCAGGCGCTCAGGGCCGGCAAGCGGCTCTTCTTCTGAGAAGGGGGGGGGGAAGGCAGGCATGGGCTTTGGCTCCTCGTTCTTTGGCTTCCTCGTTCTTTCCGAGGCAGCCTTTGCTGCTTCAGAAAGAGGAAAGAGGAAATGAGTCTGCGGAGAAGGGGGAGAAGGGCGCACGGCTCTGGAATGTGCATTTCCAGGGAGGAAAGCATTTTCGGGAGGCAGCGGGGAGGAGCCCAAGCAAAGGTTCCGGGTTGCAGCAGAACGAGGAGCCAAGCCCGTCTCCGCCGGCGCACCTGCCTCTCCCCCCCTTCTTCTTGCTGGCCCTGAGTGCCCAAGGGAAGCGC
The DNA here is from genome assembly GCA_012654045.1 of Ptyas mucosa. Lineage (NCBI taxonomy): Eukaryota > Metazoa > Chordata > Lepidosauria > Squamata > Colubridae > Ptyas > Ptyas mucosa. The sequence continues at coordinate 7,034 of WNWU01008810.1, read as the reverse complement.
CGGGTGGCTATTTTGGAAGGGGCGGGAGCGGTTTATGCAAGCCGTGGGATAAGTGCATTGCATTTCAGGCAGCGGCTGGTCCCAGCCCGCGCTGCCACCTGAAAATCCTTTCTTCCCTGGAAATGCACTTTCCAGAGCTGCCTGTCCTTCTCCTTCTTCTCCGCAGACTCATTTTCTCTTTCTGAGGCAGCAAAGGCACAGGGGGCTTTCCAGGAAGCCCAGCACCCAGCAGGGAGGAGCCAAAGCAAGGATTCAGGTCACAGCAGAATGAGGAGCCAAGCCTGTCTCTGCTGGTACACCTGCCTCTCCCCCCCCTTCTTCTTGCCGGCACTGAGTGCCCAAGAGAAGCGCCGGGAGGCTATTTCGAAAGGGGCGGGAGTGGTTTATGCAAGCCGCGGGATAAGTGCATTGCATTTCAGGCGGCAGCTGGTCCCAGCCCGCGCTGCCACCTGAAAGTTCTGTATCCTCCCGTGGCAGTTCGACTCAGCACTGTTCCTAAAGCCGGCAGCGGGTCCTCCAAGCAGAGAGCAGGTGCTGGGCTGGCCAAAGATGCTGCCCCCTCGCTCTCTGCTTGCCGGGCTGGGCAGCGGTCCAGCCGGGGCCACCGCGGGGGAGACTGCAGCACAGCCGGGGTCGTGGCGCTCCCTTGCTGGGTCCCTCGGAACGCAGCAAGGAGGAAACCCGGGATCTGCTGGCAGCGTGGAGGATTCCCACTTGCAGCGATTGCAGGCACCGAGCCCGATGGCAGGAGGGGGCGGCCGGGGGAAGGGAGCCAAATGGGGGGGACGGGACGGCCAGCACAGCCACAACTCCAGCTGCTTCAGTCGCGGGTTGCAGGCGCCCTTTGGAACAGGGCTCTCCAACCTTGGCAACCTTAAGATTTGTGGACTTTGAGAACTCCCAGAGTTCTCAAAGTTGCCAAGGTTGGAGAGCCCAGCCCTGCCTTGGAAAGGCCCGTCGTAAGGCAGGCAGGAGGGTTCGACTCTCCCGAGCCTCCGCTCCCGCAAGGCACATTTACAACCCGGGGGCAGAGCTGCGGTCCTGCTTGCACCGTTCATCACAAGCCTCAGCCGCCCGCCAACCGGAGAAGGCGGCAACCGTGGCCTCCTCGCGTGTTTCCCTGCACCCCGTTCTGACTGGGGGAGCAGTGTGGGCAAAAGGCTGCTGGTCCACCAGTGGTCGGGACTGCGCAAGTAGCTGGCGCGGGGAGGGAGGGAGGGAATCCCTGGCTTACCTTGCTCTGCTCCCTTCAGAAGTGACCGCCGGGATTCCCTCTCTGCGTCTTTTGGCACGCGCGCCAATTGCCGGTCTTTGTGTGCACATGCGCGCCAGAAATCAGACCAGCTGGCCGGTGCGCATGCGCACTCTGGAAACAGGAAGATCATTTTCCTGGAGTGCGCATGTGCAATGGGTGGCTGCTCTTCCAATTTACAGCACGCCCGTGCACATGAAAACAAGATGACCGCTGTACCAGAACCCAGAAGAACAACAGGCGATGGCTCCGCGTGCCCGGAGAAATGGCTCTGCGTGCCACTTCCGGCACACGTGCCATAGGTTCGCCAACACGGATCTATGCCATTCATACCTCAGAACCTGTGGACAACACCATAGCTCAAATGGCACAGCAGCCTACAGCCACACCACAAACAGCAGCAAGCTTCAAAAAGCAATTGAACCAGTCTTCTGCAATGTCTCCCATGGTATCTGGTCAACAGAATGGTGCTGGATATATATCAGATGACCGCAGAAATTCTAAGGATGAAGCTAGCAATGGGATGTTATATTCTGGACTTAGATCATTGTCAAGTTCCCAGAAGCCTCATCAGAAACTGCGGTGGCACCACCTCATTGACAACCATATCAGCAAAAAAGCAATGGCAGCTCACCTAATGCTACCATCTCAGAACTCAAATAGTGGTATCGATTGATACCAGGCAGGGAGCGTCATGCCCCAGCATATAGATTTTATATACTGTTGTTGCTCTCTAGCCCCATCTAGTGGCTGGAGGGAGACAAATACCAAGTATATTGTTGAAGCTGACCCCACCCCTTACCCAGCAGCCCGCACTCTCAAAACAAGTGCACACTGGGAAGCCAGACTCCATTTCCTTTAGCATTTGGAGAAGGCAGAAGCACAAAGAAGAATCCATCTTAATCTGTGGCACATGGTCATCCAAGGACAAACCCACATCCCACACATAGAGCATCGCTGGTGAGATTTAAATTGCTTGTATTTATTAATTGTTATGTTCAGCAGTAACTTAATACTGTCTATCTTGTATTTGGTTCTCAATGTATGCATCCCCATTTTCCCCAGTTTCACCATATCCTGTTCTTTCAATAAAGCATTCAGATCTACGCACACGGCCTGTTTTATTGGAGGATAGGTGGGTTTAGCTGCATGTCGAGCGGCACACAGACTAACGTGTAGTGAGGACAGAAGAACTACTAAAGTAGAACTGTTTGTACCTTTTTGGGAAGCAAGGGAAACTATCAACGCCCTATTGGACTCAGGGTGCACGAGATGTGTGATCAGCTTGCCCACAGTTGAAAAAGTGGGACTGTGGCTCAGAAAGTTGAGACAACCCATGAGGTTCGAGCAGTTAGATGGGTCCCTTACGGGTGTGTGTGTGTGAACCTGCCACTTATCTCACTGAGCCAGTGACTATAAAGTTTGGCAATTGTACTGAAATAATTCATTTTATAGTAGCCCCTGGAATGACTGAAAGTATGATTTTAGGTTTAGCTTAGCTGAAGAAATGGAATCCCCTAATACTGTGATGGCGAACGTATGGCACGCATGCCAGAGGTGGCATGCAGAGCCCTCTCTGTGGGCACACACACCGTTGCCCCAGCTCAGCCAGCTGATCGTCGGGTTTCCAGTGCTCTGGCGTACACGCATGTGCACATGTGCGCCTTCCAGTTTGGGCACTCTGTGCCTAAAATGTTCACCATCACTGCCCTATTAGATTGGAATAACAAGAAGTGGCAATTAACTCTGTAGAGATTCTCAGTCATCCAGGTCATGGTTGTCTCAAAGGTGCTTTTTTTCAGGAGGCAACTGGACTTTGTTTTTTCTTTGAAGACGTTTCACTTCTCATCCAAGAAGCTTCTTCAGCTCTGACAGTATAGTGGGGAATGGAAGGATTTATACTCCTTGCAGACAGCTGGTCATTTGCATCCTTTTAGAGGGTTGTTGAAGCACTTGGAGGTTTATCTATGAGAAGTGAAATGTCTTCAAAGAAAAAACAAGAAAGTCCAGTTGCCTCCTGAAAAAAGCACCTTTGGGACAACCATGACCTGGATGACTGAGAATCTCTACAGAGTTATCCTGTCAGAGCTGAAGCTTCTTGGATGAGAAGTGAAATGTCTTCAAAGAAAAAACAAGAAAGTACAGTAGCCTCCTGAAAAAAGCACCTTTGGGACAAGTGGCAATTAAGGAACAAAGCAGTTGGGAGGTCAGCTGATGCCGCGGCAACACGGACGGGGATTTCTGAGCTCCAGAAACCCCCGCCGATAGCCCCGATTCCAGACGGTCCCTCTGGGACCCCGCAGTCTAGTTTTGACTGCGGTAGTGGAGAGCACATCCCGGCGATCTCAGGGGTACCGCAAACCCCCTGATTGATCCAGGGAAAGCTCTTTTTCCAGAGTCAGGGTTGCAGCCTTTAATGGCTGCCAAGGCTGGGGCAGCTTGAAGAGTGAGAGAAAGTGACAGTGTATCGGATCGGTGAGAACTTTCAATTTCTACATAATACAGAGAACACCCTGAGGGCAAATGGTTTTGAAGATTGCATCTAAGATGAGATAAGCGGCGAATTTAAAGAAGGGAAAAAATAATTTCTTTTTACCCTATTTGGCTATTTAGCTAAAGGACTTAATTGTTTAATTGCTTCACTTTCACTATTGACTGAGATCGGGACTGAACTGGAAGAAAGAAGTTAAGTAGGATTTACAATCTTTTGTCTGCTTTTTTTTAAAAGAAAAAGATTTGGTGGATATTGGCTGGAATATCTGATTGGATTTGAAGTTTTTCTTTCTTTTATTCCTTTTATTCCTTTTAAAACTTTTTTTCTTTCTCTTGGTAATCTTTTTAGTAGAAAGACAGGAGAGTGTACTGCCATCTGCTGGAGAAACTTGTTTTTATGTTTATTCACGTTGACAGCTGAGAGCTACAGTGTGGCTAAAACAAAGAGGCTGTATGTGAAGTTGATAAGACCTGTGAATAGCAGAAGAAGTGGTTTATCTGTATTGTTTAAACAGGTGCTTTGGCTGGTTCTTATTGAAACAGAAGCTTCGAAATAATATACAAGGCCACTGTGCTCTTTAGAGCTGCTACTTGCTATTTTTTTCTCAACTATTGCTTTCAATATTGTGGCTTGACTAAAGTATCACTCTCTGAATGCTTTCTCTTTTTTCCCTTTGATTCCCATATTTTTGAGCTTTCTCTCTTTTTTTTCCTTTTTTTCCCCCGCCCCCTCTCACAATTTGGATATAATTGTATTGGATTAAGGTAATCAAGTGCCTGAAGAACTTCTGCTTTTTGTTTTTGTTTTTTGTATTTGGTACTCTTATTTTTATTTTTATTTTTTATTTTTGTTGGCTTTTTTATTTTTCATTTTTCTTTTTTATCCCTTCTTGCTTTTGGACCCTCTTTCTTGCTTTTTTTATTTTTCTCTTTTCCTTCTTAACATCTAAAGGATTACGGTTTGGAAGAACCAGAAGAGCTTGATTTGACTAATTTTTTGTCTTTTTTCTGTTTTTGTTTTTTTCCTCCTTTACTTTTTCTCCCCTTTTTACTCCCTCTCTTTTGGATTTTTCTTTTTCTTCCCCTCCCCCTTTTTTCCTTCACTTGATTGGATTACAAAATGAGCAGAAAAGTAGCAACAGTGGGATCTGCTGCAACTACGCCCACATCATCACCATCTGGTGGGCAAAGATCTATTCAGACAATGTTGCAACAAGAAAAAGACAAAGATAAAGAATCGCCAATACAAACAATTTTACAAACAGTACAAAGAATGGAACAACAACTGCCTAAAGTGGAACAACAACTATCTAAGACAGATGAAAAAGTTCAAAGGATGGAACAACAGCTACTTAAGACAGATGAAAAAGTGGATAATATCCAGCAAACAATGGTGAATTATGAAGAGAGATTGTCAAAACGTGAGAAGAAGGAAGACCAAAAAGAAGAGAAAATGAAAGAAATCGAGAATAGATTGGGAGATGTGGAATTAGAAGCAAGTGGACTAATTGGATGGGAAATAGATAAAGCAGGATTTTATTTAAGATTTCAAAATGTGGAAGAAGAAAAAGGAGGAAACCTTGCAGATGTGATGATTGGGTTGCTGGCCGAAGCCTTGGAAACTACTAAAGAGAAGATGATGGAAGGAGTCGATGAGATTTACCAAGTTTACACTAGATACGCAATACGTAATAAATTCCCAAGAGAGGTACATATAAGATTTACTAAGAAATTGATTAAAGCACAAATTCTTCAGGCAGCAAGAGAAAAAACTTTGAAATACAAAGAAAAAGAAGTGATGGTTTTGAGACAAATACCAAGGAAAGTTAGAGAGCTGAGAAAAGAATACCAGTTTTTGACGAAAATTTTGATGCAAAAAGGAATCAACTACAGATGGTTGACCCCAGAAGGACTAACTTTTGTATGGCAACTTCAAAGATATAGACTGAACACAATTGATAAAGCAAGAGCTTTTTATGATCAATTTCTTAGAGAAAAAGAAATGGAAATGCAATTTGAAACCTAACCTTTAGTTCCAATAAAATTTACAGAGGAAGAATTGGCAATGCTCGAGTCGACAGAGGGAGCAGTTGGGGGAGTTATCCAACAAAAGGAACAACATGAAGTAAGATCTACTAGAGCAATAACACCTACATATAAAGTATGAATATGGAAGAAAGAAAATTAATTTCAATAAACATAAATGGACTTAATTCAGCTAGTAAAAGAAAGTATTCCATAAATTAGAGAAATTAAAAGTTGATATAATTTGCTTACAAGAAGTACATATTAAAAAACAACATGAATATTTGTTGACACAACCAAAACCTGGAAAAAACTTTTTATCCCTATCACAAAGTTAAAAAAAGGGGAGTTGTATTATATATTAAAAATACAATAGTGGCAGAACAAAAATACTCAGACATAGAAGGTAGAATTTTGATGGTTGAAATAATTGATAACAATATGAAAACTGTTTTAATAGCAATATATGCTCCAAATGAAAATCAAAGTGACTTTTATAGAAGATTACATAATAAAATAATTCAAATGGAATATGATAATATATGTATGATGGGGGACTTTAATGGAATTGTGGATGAAAATCTGGATTACAAAACGAATAAGGCAATAAAACATACCAGAAAGATATTACCAAGATCCTTCTTTAAGATGATGGAGGAAATAAATATGAAAGATACATGGAGAGAAAGAAACAGAGTAAACAAACAATACACTTTTTACTCTGACAGACATTTATCTTGGTTCAAACTAGAAATGATATGGACAACGATGGATTTGTTGTTGAATATAGATTCTGTGGAAATAGAAACCAATTTATGGGTGGACCATAATCCTGTGATAATAATCTGGAAAGGACGAACAAGAAGATCTAGATCCGTGATGGCGAACCTATGGCACGGGTGCCACAGGTGGCATGCGGAGCCATATCTGTGGGCACGCGAGCGTTGCCCTACTCAGCTCCAGCATGGATATGCGCACTGGCCAGCTAATTTTTGGGCCTTCCAGACACACCTGAAGTCGGGAAATGGGCTGTTTCCAGCCTCTGGAGGGCCTCCTGGGTGAGGGACGGAAGGCCGTTTTTGTCCTCCCCAGGTTCCAAGAAAGCCTCTGGAGCCTGGGGAGGGCGGAAAACAGGCCTACTGGGCCCACTGTGCCATTGCATACCAAAAGTAAGGGTAGCGCGGGGGGGGGGGGGTACGCACGCGTGTGGGGGGGGGGGGGCACGTTGAATTATGGGCACACGCATGCGCGACCTCCCCACATG
>WNWU01008809.1:2832-18544 GCA_012654045.1 Ptyas mucosa | reverse complement strand
GGAGTGCTTAGATCTGGCCCGCCTGGAAACAGCGAAGGACCAGCCCGTGGTGTCTCTGCCAGCGAAAACGGAGCTTGGGAGGGCAACCCGAGGTCCTCCAGAGCTTTGTTTGCCCTGGCAGAGGGTTGCAAGAGGCCGCTGCAGTCAAAAACAGAGCTCGGGAGCCCATTTTCACTGGCAGAGTCCTTGGGCCACCACAGGCACCCCTGGCACGAGTGAGTGACGTTGAGCTGGCCATGCCCACCCCGGCCCCCCGAGGTCAGACACAACCCTGATGCCGCCCTCAATGAAATCGAGCTTGACACCCCTGCCCTAGACCAAACTGGCTCTCTGTCTCCAATCACAGTTTTGGCCCAGTGTGTTTAGACAACACACTGTCCATCATACTTTGTAAGCAAAACTGTGTAAAAATAAGTTTTTTCCTCCTGGAACTATGTGATAGCTACTCACCAGGTTAGAATACCACTGCAGTGTGGGTAACCCTACCACCACTTCATCACTTTCTGTAGTCTGAGATTCACTTGTCTCTTGTTCCTCCCCCACTGTAGGTAAGAAAGAAGGGGAAAAAATTGTAGCACCCACTAAACAAAATGAAGCGGCTGCTTCAAGGACAAATAGCAGGGAAAGCAGTATGGTGAATACACACAAACTATCTAAACTACCATATTTTTCGGAGTATAAGACACACTTTTTCCCCCCTAAAAGAGGCTGAAAATTTGGCCGCGCTTATACTCCGAATGTAGCTCTGCCCACCCGCAGTCCCCCACCCTTCAGCCTCCTCTTCCTGGCTGCAGAGATTGCCACAGACAATGGTTTCTGTGGGCTCTGCACGGCTTGCATTTTCAGCCTCCAAACGCTCCGTTTGAGAGCCGTTCAAGGCTGCGGGGATCGCCAAAGCACATCGCCGCCTCTGCGCATCGTGTTTTCTGTCTCTGTGTATCGCGTTTTAGGCCTCCGTATGCTCCATTATTGGCCTCTGCGCGTCTCATTTTTGGGCGGCGATTGACAGCGATGTGCTTTGACGATTCCCGCAGCCTTGAACGGCTCTCAAACAGAGAGTTTGGAGGCTGAAAATGCAAGCCGCGCAGCCCAAAATGGCAACCCAGAACAGCTGCTGCCTTGTCTTACCACTTCCGCACTTCGCCTGCTTGACTCACCAGAGCTCCCTCCAATGATCAGCTGTGCTTTTGAAGCTGCTTATCAGCCTCAAGGAATGTGCATGCTCACAACCAGCAAACTAATGTGCTGAAGCTGACCAGGCTAAGGACGCTAGCCAGATGAATACCTGCTAGGCAGAGGCCCAATTTCTCCCCCCTATTTTCCTCCCCAAAAACTATGGTGCGTCTTATACTCCAGAGCATCTTATACTCTGAAAAATAAGACAGTTTATTGTCTGAAAAACTAGGGCCCTGTTCTTAGTTCCCTTAAATTGGCCTGTTGTAAGATGAGATTCCAATCACCAGTGTTGAAATGAGCTCACAATGTGTCGTTGGTTTTCCTGCAGAGATCAAAGGATATTATCTGGGCTTTGGGTGTGATGCTCTCTGAGCATGCCGGTTTTCTTGCAGTCATTTCATTACCCAACTAGGTAACATCATCAGTGCGAAAAGGGAGTGGGGTTTGCTCTCTTGTTTATATAAACAACACAGTCCATGTCGGTGGGAGTGCTGTTTTCTCCTGGGTAGTTCCTTGGCTGCTGTTTTACTATTTGATTACTTGTCTGAGTTGATAGTTCCTTGATTGGAATAAAATTGTTTATTGCTTGATTGTTGGTCTGGTGTTTTTTGGTGAGTCAATCCCTGCTTATCTGGGTGTTGATTGCTGGCAAGGAGGTGTTCCGATGCTTTTGTTTCCTTTTTAGCTTTTTGATTGTCTTTTCCTTGAAACAGTGAAGATGCCACTTAGTTGGGTAATGAAACATCTGCAAGAAAACAACCAAGCACCAAGAACTCCACAGTTCAATCATGAGCTCCAAATATTCTTTTCTACTGGGTTTATTTATTTGATTTATTTGCCGCCCTATCTCCATAGGACTCAGGGCGGCTCACAACAATAAAATATCCAAATAAAAGCGTGTTAAAATACATGTTAACCCCCCCAGTCCAGGTTAAACAGCCATGTCTTTAAGTCACGGCAGAAGGTGTGGAGATCAGGAGCCAACCGGAGCCCCAGAGGAAGTTGGTTCCATAGGGTGGGGGTACCCACAGAGAAAGCTCTACCTCTAGGGGTTGCCAGTCGACACTGCCTAGCCGACGGCACTCTGAGTAGGCCCTCCCTGTGAGAACGCACCGGGCGATGGGGAGCTGTTGCTGGTTGCAGATGGTCCGACAAATATCCTGGACCTAAACCATGTAGGGCTTTATAGGTCATCACCAGCACCTTGAATCTCACCCAGAGGGCAACCAGCAACCAATGCAAGTCGCGCAGGAGAGATGTAACATGGGCGTATCGGAACCACCCATCATGACCCGCGTGGCTGCATTCTGTACCAGCTGAAGCCTCCGAGTGGTCTTCACGGGCAGCCCTAGGTAGAGAGCGTTGCAGGGTTTGTTCTATCAAGATCTTGTTTTGTTTTTGCTGCCACCCCATGAGACTTATCTAGGACCTGGTGTTAGACCGGAGATACAAGATCTAACAGGATTTATGTATGTATGTATGTATGTATGTATGTATGTATGTATGTATGTATTTACTTACTTACTTACTTATTTATTTATTTATTTATTTATTTATTTATTTATTTATTCCTACAAATAAGATACTCAAATCAATCAACAGTCAGTCATTTGGTCACCAATGTCCAGCAGCACAACGTGAAAAGTTGCTGGTGGCCGCATGAAGCCCACAGCTTGTGAGTTGTCAAGTTGTCTGAATTTTGATCACCTGACCAGGGGATGGTGCAATGGTCATAAGTGTGAAAAACGGTCATACGTCACTGAACATATGTTTAGTGACCATTGCAACTTCAAGCGGTCACTAAACAAACTGTTCTAAGTTGAGGTCTACCTGTATTGAATTTTGTCTACATTTCCAGGGATGGGATCCAGCCAGTTCAGACTGGTTCGGGGGAACCGGTTGTTACGTCCAACAGCTGGGCCTGCCTGCCCACCTCGACACTATCCTGTCTTATACAATCTGTGTGTTTTTGACACAGCGCGCATGTGTGCAAGGTGCGTGCGCGAGCGAAGCTATCCCGTCCTATACAATCACCGTGTTTTTGATGCAGCGCGAATGTGCGCAAGGAATGCACGCTCACATATTCGATTCTGCGCGAACCGGTTGTTAAATTATGTGAAGCCCACCTGTGTACATTTCCCAATTCATCAAGTGAAAGAAACAGAATAACAGAGTTGGATGGGACCTTGTAGGTAATCTAGTCCAATCCCCCCCCGCCCGCCCAAGCAGGAGACCCTACACCATTTCTGAGAGATGGCAGTGCAGTCTCTTCTTGAAAGCTTCCATTGATGAAGCTCCCTATGAACCTAGTCTAAAATCTATTGGGATTAATATGAGGGAGATGTTGTGGCCTGCCAGCAGAGCAGGTGAGGAGGTTGGGGTGGAACATGGGCCAGTCCTGAAGTCTGGGGAAGACTCAGACGAGAGCTCTGCATCAGAGGCAGAGAAAAGGCCATCTGGGAGGTACGTGCTGCCTCCGGAGCTTCCAGAGTCGGATCTCAGTGAGGCAGAGGAACAGGGGGAGCCTGTTCCCAGTGCGCACATGCGCAGAACTGCCAGAAGACAGAAACAATTAAGAAAACAGGGTCGACTTGGAAGTAAGGCTTGGATATGATTGGCCCCTCCCATAAGACATAAAAGAGAAGCGATCAGGACGTGAGCTTTTGCAGGAAGTAATTAGCTCATCTGATCGGTAAAAGCTTTGGAAAAGCTCTGTTTGACTCTGTGCTAAGTTTGGCCTTGCCCTGCGTTTGGCAATTAGTTCTCTGGCAGCATTCCAAGGGAGATAAGGTGAGTGTTTATAAACATTCCCCTGAAAGACTGCTTGAGAAGCCTTTCGGACTGGGAATGACAATAATCCACAGCTGTTTGAATTAAAGAGGTTTGCTGGGACTAAGGAAGCCTAGGTCAAAACAGGAGAGTCGAAAAGTTCTCTCTCTCGTGTAATACATTTCATTGTTAACAGGATGCTATGTTTTCCTCTACAAATTCAGCATCCAGGCCAGTGTTATTTTCAATCTTAGCCACTCTGAAGAAGGGGGGACTTCAACTCCCAGAATTTCTCAGCCAGCATGATGTCTGGAGAATCCTGGGAGTTGAAGTCCACACATCTTAGAGTTGGTAAGGTTGAGAAACCCTGGTGTCCTTCAACAACATTATGAGCTGTGACAATATACCAGTGTCCTTCGGCAGAGACTCTAGAATCGATTCTTCATCCAGTTCTCGGTGTTCGGCCACCTTTGCTGTCTCTTCAACATTCAGTGTTTCTTCTTCCTCCTCTATCCTCTCTTCCACCTCCATCTGCCCAGATATAAAAGCCAATTTGCTCACAAAATCATGACTTGAGACAATCGTTGGTGCCAGATAAGCAAATATCCGGATATGTTTCAATTAGAATGTTATAATGTTAGCGAATTTAACTTCTCTTGTCACAGTTCAGAGAAACCTGAAATGGATCGCACATCGTACGTAGCAAATTCTTATCTAATAATAAGTAATAATAAACCATTAATATTATTAATAAGTAGTGATAATTGATAATAAGTAGTAATAATAAATAAATAATAATTAATCAACTAAGATGATTAGTTGGAGACTAAAATATATGAAGAATGCTTGTAGGATTTGGGTTTGGGTAGTCTAGAGAAAAGAAGGACTAAGGGCAGAGGTGGTATTCAGCCGGTTTGGACTGGTTCGCCCGAACTAGTAGTGGAAATCGCCCAACCACCTGCCCCAGTTCTATGCCATCCTATTTAGGCATGCATATTTATCTATACCATCCCATTTAGGCCAGGCGCATGCACGGAAGAAACTCCCAGTCTCCTGCTCATTGGTACAAAGTCACCCTGTCAGCTTTCATGGCTAAGGCAGGACTAGAACTCCCAGTCTCCTGGTCATTGGCCCAAAGTCATCCTGTCAGCTTTCATGCCTAAGGTGGGCTAGAACTCAGGATCTCCTGGTCATTGGCCCAAAGTCACCCAATCAGTTTTCATGCTCAAGGCGGAACTAGAACTCCCAGTCTCCTGGTCATTGGCCCAAAGTCACCCAGCCAGCTTTCATGCCTAAAGCGGAATTAGAACTCAAGGTCTCCCAATTTCTAGCCTGGTGCTTTAACTACTATACCAGCTGGCTCTCTTATCCCTTACCTTGGGGATAGTTTTGACCACTTTCTTCTTTGTCCTTCTTCTCTTGAGTTCTCGTGTTGGAATCACTTGGGCAGGAAGGAGCTCCAGCTCATTTTTTACCCTTCTGCTTTTCTGAAGGTGTTTTTCAGTCACCTGTTTCAGAGGACAAGACAGGCAAAAATCATAGTTCTTTCTCTTACAATTGCACAAACATATATTGATTTATTATTTATTTATTCTTCGTATTTCTATGCCACCTAACTCTCCGAGGACTCTGAGTGGCTTACAACAAAGACAGCATGAACAATATACAACCAGAGACGTTAAAAAAACCCATACACACAAGCTGGGATACGTAATGGGAGCTCACCCCGTTACATGGCACTAGGGATTCGAACTGCTGAACTGCTGACCTTTCGATCGACAAGCTCCGCTCTTAGCCGCTTTAGCTTTATATATCGCTTCATAATGCTTTCCAGCCCTCTCTAAGCGGTTTACAGTGTCAGCCTATTGCCCCCAATAAACTGGGTCCTCATTTTACTGACCTTGGAAGCAGAAGTGGGTTTCACATCATTTTACCACCAGTTTGCCGCGCACTGAAAATATGAGCGCACGCCTTCCGTGCATGCGCTTTGCTCACACCTGTGGTTTGCACGCATATGCGTGGCTTAGAAAACGTGGCTAAATAGGATGGCATAGCACCGAGATGTGTGAGCGGGCCCACTTGCAGGTCGCCACTACTGATTCATCCGAACTGGTCCGAACCGGCTGAATACCACTATTGCTTGGAAGGATGGAAAGCTGAGTCAATCTTCAGTGAGTTGGGATTTGAGCTGCCAAATTGCTGGTAGCCGCCAGTCAGCCAATGGAGCCCCAAACTGATGGTCAAACATTTGTTTGGTGACTTTTGCTCCCTTTTGCAATTTTTCTTGCCATAGTTGTTAAGCGAATCATCACATTTGTTCACTTAGTAACATGGTTGTTAAGTGATCCTGGATTACCCCATTGATTTCGCAGGTCTCAAAAGTCGGTCGCTTGATCCCAGGATACTGCAACCGTCATGAATATGAACCAATTGCCGAGCATCTGAATTTTGATTGTGCAACCGTAGAGATGCTGCAATGGTCATAAGTGTGAAAAACGGTCCTAAGTCACTTTTTTTTCAGTGCCGTCGTAACTTTGAATGGTTACTAAGTGAACTATTGTAAGTTGAGGACTACCTGTACTGCATTCTAACCGCTGAGCTGCAGTGGCATAGTGGTTAGAGTGCAGTACTCCAGGCTACTCCTGCCGACTGCCGGCGGCTGCCTGCAATTTGGCAGTTCGAATCTCACCAGGCTCAAGGTTAACTCAGCCTTCCGTCCTTCTGAGGTTGGTAAAATGAGGACCGAGATTGTTGGGGGCGCAATAGGCTGACTCTGTAAAACCCCTTAGAGAAGGCTGTACATGCGTGTGGGTTGTGTTTCATTTCCAGGCTAGGTAACATCTTCAGTGGAACTACTACCTAGTCTGCAGTGGTGGGTTGCTATCAGTTCGCCCCCATTCAGGCAAACTGGTAGCGGCAGACATCATCAAATACAATCTGTGCATGAGAGCGGACCGGTAGCAAAGGTAAGTGAAACTTATCCCTGATAGTCTGGTAATGAAATGTTTGGAAAGCAACTCACAAGTTCGGAGAATGAATCTCCATCCTCATCCTACACCTGAGCTATGGATATTTGCCATACCTGTCTGTGCAACAGGTTTTGCTCATCAGCAATCTGCATCTCCAAGGAACGTGCTTGGATGGCCTTGTAGCGAACATCTTCAGGAGGTAAATAATGGTTCTTCCATTCTAGGCTGAGGTGGATGGAGCCACTGGGCTTCCCCGCAGGGTCCATGAGGTCAAAGTCTCCTGGAGAGAGGAGGAGGAGGGGAGGAAAAAAAGACAACGTCTGAATCTGGAACAACATCTGGATCCGGGCTGCAGACATTTTAGTTTTGGAAGTGGTGAATCCTAGGACATCCTAAACTTGCTGTCAACTCTGAAGCGAACCTGTCTGGAGCCATTATAGTTGCCACAAATTCTGAAATGGGGAAGGGAGGGGGAAGCAGATAGACTAGCTACCGGTCAAAGCAAAAAACCTTTCTTGTGGGAACCAAGGTCATCCCAACAGGTGGCAGTTGAAGGAGGAGAGGAGTGACTAAGCAGCCCGCCAACTCCTTTAATTGGACAGTGTGACCTGTGACATTTGTGGAGGAAAACATTTGCTCTTTGAATTAGGCTAAAACTGCAGGAAACTTGAGAGTTGGTTTTCACTACCATGTTTCCCTGAAAATAAGACCATATTTTTCTGAACCCTGAAATAAGCGCTTGGCCTCATTTTCAGGCAGATGTTATTATTTTGGGGCGTGTGGAGCCAGACAAGGCTCCTCTTGCCATCTTACCTGTTTTCCAGCTCTGTCTCTCTAACCCTAACCAGAGGAAATGGCGGGGACCGGCTGCACATACATTTAAATATTTTCAGGGAGGGCTTATTTTCGGGGTGTGTGTGTGTATTTTAGTGCATGCACTCAAAAGCCCGATTAGGCTTATTATCCGGGGAGGTCTTATTTTCAGGGAAACAGGGTAGCTGTGCCGATATGATGTATCCAATAAACAAGTCCTTCCTTCCTTCCTTCCTTCCTTCCTTCCTTCCTTCCTTCCTTCCATCTTCCTTCTCCTTTCTTCTTCCTTCCCCTCTTTCCTTATTTTTCCTGCCTTGCTCTCTTCCCATCTTTCTTTTCTTGGTCTTTCCTCTTTCCCTTTCTCCTTTCCTGTCCTTTCTTGCATGCTCAAATGCAAAAGGGGAAACATTTCATCTTTTGTTTTGTTTTTAGTTTGTATTGGTAGTCCTCTGCCAGAGAAAATGGAGCTGGGGGCGGCTGCATGCGGCCCCCTTGGGGACCGTTTTCAGCCACGACAGCCTCCTGCAGCCCTCTGTCAGTAAAAAATGGAGCTCGGGAGGCGCATGCGGTCTCTTTGAGCTCTGTTTTGCTGACAGAGGCACCGTGGGTCAGTCCTTTGCTGTTTCCAAGCTGGCCCCACAGGCCAGATTTAAGCACCCATGGGCCAGATCCATCCCACAGGCCTTGAGTGTGACACCCCTGTCTTAGATCCAGAAGAGTTTCGCACAGAAGATGGTTCAAGAAACCAAGGCTAAATTTATGTAGTATCTTTTGTTGCTCTCACCTTTGATGCTATGCCCATGCGCTAATGGTACCAGTGGGATCTGGGCTTTGCCCAAGTAGCTCCCAGGTTCCTCTTCCTCATCGTCAAACACGTAAACCCACAAACTTTCCACAAGCAAATAATGGTGCAGCTCAGGAGTGATGTGCAGAGCAAACTTCTTCACATCTTCGAAGTCGGGGTGGTTGCTCGACAGGGTGATGGGCGTGTCATGATCTGGGAAGGTGAAGAATTGGTACATGGCATACGGGCTGGGCCGTGAGCCAATCCAACGGCTTCTCAAATTGGCACAGCTCTTGATCTGGATGCACAGCTCATTCTGGCTTCCGGTTTGGGTCTTCTAAGGGGGGAGAAAGGAATGGTGGTGATGCAGCAGGGAAGCAGTGGTAGTTGTCCAGTTCACAGCTTCTTCAAGTCTGACAATATTCGTTTCTTGCTGCAGGTTTTAATAAGTGGGTTTCTGACTCTGAATAGGAACATAATGATTATATCCTGTACTGATTTTTTCAGCTTGTCAGTGAGCTGCATTTGATCTATGGAAGGAATAGGCTTTTGAGTATTAGACGTAACAACAGAGGGAGAGGGGCAGGGGTGGGATTCAGCCGGTTCAGACCGGTTCGGGTGAATCGGATGCTAATTTTACATCTGGTTCGCCGAACCGGTAGTTGTAAGGACCGGCTGGTCCCGCCCACCCAACCCTCCCAGGAGTCTCCATGCCACCCGTTTTGCATGCCAGGTAAGTACAGGGCCTGCATCGAGGCTCTGAGAGGGTGAAAACCGGGCCTCATGGAAGTTCCGGAAGTTAGGAAACAGTCTGTTTCCGGCCTCTGGAGAGTCTCCGGAGCCTGGGGGTGGCCATTTTCCCCCTCCTGGAAGCTCAAAGAAAGCCTCTGGAGCCCGGGGAGGACGAAACACTGGTCTCCCGGAAGTTCCAGGAGTCCGGAAACAGGTTTGTTTCTGGCCACCGGAGAGTCTCTAGAGCTTGGGGAGGGCAAAAACACCTTCCACCCCCCAGCCATGGTGCAGGAGGCTGAGTAGGCCACACCCACCATGGCCACGCCCACCAAGCAACCTGGCAGAGAACCAGTTGCTAAAATTTTTCAATCCCACTCCTAGAGAGGGGGAGCATTGGAGGCCATGGTGGTTCAGTGGTTAGAGTGCAGTACTGCAGGCTACTTCTGCTGCCTGTCAGCTGCCTGCAATTTGGCAGTTCGAATCTCACCAGGCTCAAGGTTGACTCAGCCTTCCATCCTTCCGAGGTGGATAAAAGGAGGACCCAAATTGTTGGGGGCAATAAACTGACTCTGTAAACCGCTTAGAGAGGGCTGTAAATCACCGTAAAGCAGTATATAAGTCTAAGTGCTAGTGCTAGTGCTATTGTTGTTCTCTGTGGATGGAATTTGTGGAATACTTTCAATACCCATAACTTCGACTGATCACTGAACCAAGTGTTGTAAATTGAGGACAGCGCAACTTTGGGCAATGCAACCAATTCGGGGGATTCACGAACGGCATTAATCAAGACTTGTACCATGTCAATAGGAGATGCTTATAGGCTATGTTTCTCAACCTCGGCCACTTTAAGAAGGGTGGACTTCAACTCAGCACAGCTGGCTAGGGAATTCTGGGAGTTGAAGTCCACCTGTCTTAAAGTGGCCAAGGTTGAGAAATACTACTGTTGGAAGAAATATCCATCTGGGTTCAGTTCCAAGTGGGGAGAAAGACACTGAAAACAGGGAGACTGCTTGGAAAGATGGTTTAATGGTGGACAGGACCACATGGTCTGAGATCCTGGGCAAAAAGGCACATGGAGTGGAGAGAGGATTATATTTATACACTCTCTTGGGCCCTGCCTTAGGGTTTCCTGTTCCTGTACAAGAAATGTATCCCATTGGCTGACGGACTCCCAGGGGGCGGGGTCTTAGCTAACTTTGTAGATTGTCTGTGTCCCAGGCTTGGTGGAGCCTTGCTGGGTGATGTAATCTTCCCAGGTGCCATGTGGTGAGGTGGATAAAGGGCTAATCCTATCACGTCTTGAGGGCCATGTCTTAATCCTATCACCCTGGAGCTGAGGGAGTGGGACAGGGAGCTGCAGGGAGTTGCTTTGTCTTTAAAAACATGTTTCTCCTTTTCTCACTCAGGGAAATATAATATTCTGCCTCCTTAATATTTCCCAGGATATTTCATTCTTCTAGGAAAGGGGTGGGTGCTAACTTCCTACATTACTATATAGGGTATATAGGTCAGGGGTCTGCAACCTTAAACACTCAAAGACCTGTTTGGACCCATTTCCCACAGAAAAGAGAACACCGGGAGCCACAAAACCTTTTCTGTGCCTGACTATTTCTTGAGTGGCCACAAAACTTTCTTTCTTCTTCTTTCTTTATTAGATTTATATACCGCTCTACTCCCGAAGGACTCAGGGCGGTGAACAGGCACAGAGTAAAATACATAGATACAAAAGTTAGAAACAGAAATAAAACCAGATTAAACAATTTAGCCCAAGACAATTTAAAAATCCCAATAATTTAAAAGCAGATTTAGATTTTCAATTTAAAAGAATTTAAAAAGAAAAGGGGAAACAGGCCGGGGCGACTTGTTGGAATAGGAGAGTCTTAAGAGCATGACGGAAAGTCCACAGTTCCGGAATCCTCCGTATCTCCGGGGGGAGCTCGTTCCAGATAGTGGGTGCCCCCACAGAGAAGGCCCTCCCCCTGGAGGCCGCCAGTCGACACTGTTTGGCCAACGGCACCCGGAGGAGGCCCTCTCTATGAGAGCGTACTGGCCGGTGGGAGGCTGTTTGTGGTAGTAGGCGGTCCCATAAATAACCAGGTCCTAAGCCATGGAGTGCTCTAAAGGTGGTAACCAAAACCTTGAAGCGCATCCGGAAGACCACCGGGAGCCAGTGCAGCTCACGCAGGAGAGGCGTTGCTAATTCAACGATGCCCTTGAAGTGATGTCCCAGTGCCTGGAGCCGTGTGGATCTGGATGGGGAGGAACAGGCTCAGGCTCAACCCATCCAAGACCGAGTGGCTGTGGTTTCCGATGTCCCAATATAGTCAGCTGATGCCATTGCTGACTATTGGGGGCGAATCGCTGGCCCCCATGGAGAGGGCTCGCGACTTGGGCACCCTTCTGGATTGCCCAAGGAGCACCATGTCGCTCCCATAACCACCCGCGCGGCCGCACTCTGCACCAGTTGGAACTTCCGGGTACTCTTCAAGGGGAGCCCCATGTAGAGAGCGTTACAGTAGTCCAGGTGGAAAGTGACGATGGCATGAGTGACTGTGTGTAGGGAGTCCCGATCCAGAAAGGGACGCAACTGGTGAATCAGGCAAACCTGATGAAAAACCCTCCCGGTCACGGCCGTCAAATGCTCTTCTAAAGAAAGCCGTGAATCCAGGAGGATGCCCAAGTTGCGAGCCCTCTCCATGGGGGCCAGCGATTCGCCCCCAATAGTCAGCAATGGCATCAGCTGACTATATTGGGACATCGGAAACCACAGCCACTCGGTCTTGGATGGGTTGAGCCTGAGCCTGTTCCTCCCCATCCAGATCCACACGGCTCCAGGCACTGGGACATCACTTCAAGGGAATTGTTGAATTAGCATATGTAGTTGAATTAAACGTTCTGTTTTCTTCAGAAACTTTTCTTTTCTTGGATTTATCCATGGTTAGCCTACCAGAGGTTGAAAAGCTCAATAAATTGTGTGCCGGCGGTGCTGCACATTGGCGGTTGTGATGTCATATTTTGAGTGACAGGGAGCCGCAGCACAGGGGTGGAAGAGCCACATGCGGCTCCAGAGCCGCAGGTTGCTGACCCTTGACTTAGGGGAACTTGAAAACTTTTAAAAATAGTTTTTCGTAGTCAAATTTTTCGGCAGAAGGACGGATTGAGTTTCCACAAATGGTTTCCTGTTGGGTTGGGTTTTTGCTTTCTGGCTTATTTGCTACTCATTTTTAGTATACAAACCAAGAAAGCTTACACGCTGATCACAGATCTGATTTTGGAACAGTAGATCAAACTCTTTTTTCCTTACTCTGTCGCCTTGCGGTTGCCAGCTCTGTGGGGCTGCAACCGGAGTTCCTGCTGCAGTAGAGAGAGGTGTCCGTGTTTGACTTTGATGGCGGGGCAGCGGCGAAATCTGTTTCAATGGAAAGTGAAGTTTCAACCCGTATTCCAAAAGACCATAATCCTCACCTTTGGGACCTGGAGAGATCAGGGTAGGGAAGCAGTTGGGAAGAAAGTCACATTTTGGATGGATAAGGTAAAATTTGGAGCAGGATAATGATGATGACGATAATGATGATGATGATGATAATAATAATTTAATAATAATAAGGTATTTGGTTGATACCTAGAACGCTGGCAGCAATCCGTATCAACCATTAGCACCAGTCAATGGTATTTGTGATGCATTTTTGAATGTTCAGTTGACTGAGTTTCATGTTTAATGAATAAAGTATTATTATTATTATTATTATTATTATTATTATTATTATTATTATGTGGGACTTTGTGGGACTTTAGGATTCAGACTGATAGGCACTTGGTCCATAACACATCTGACATAACAGTAGTTGAAAAGAAAAAAGTATGGTTCATTGACATTGCAATACCTGGCGATGCACAAATTGAAGATAAGCAGCAAGAAAAAATCACAAAGTACCGGGACTTGCAAATTGAAGTTGAGCGACTATGGAAAAAGAAATCGTCTGTTGTCCCGATTGTAATTGGAGCTCTTGGAGCGATACCCAAAGGGCTTCCCCGCTATTTAGAAATTCTAAATTTATCGGACTTGAACATTTTGACTTTACAAAAAACCACCTTACTCGGAACAGCTTATATCCTCCGACGATACTTTAACAGTTCCTAGGTCCTTGGTTAGGGCTCGAGCTGCTGAACTATTAACCAGCCTCAAAGGCTGTGAATCTCATTAAAGATTAACCAATAATAATAATGATAATAATAATAATAATAATACCAGAGTTGAAGAAAAAGAACTGGGAAAAATCATGAAATATCGTGACCTGAGCATTGAAACTACATGGTTATGGATGAAACATGTAACATGTAACAGTGATACCCATTGTCATCGGGGCACTTGGTACTATGCGCTACTTGGAACATCGTACATTTTAAGAAGCTACTTGGTTGATACCTAGGATTCTGGCAGCAACCCGTATCAACCATTAGTAACAGTCAATGGTATTTGTGATACATTTTTAAATGTTCAGTTGGCTGAGTTTCATGTTTAATTACTAAAAGAGATAATAATAATGAGGAGAAGGAAGAGGAGGAGGAGGAAAAAGAGGAAGAGAAGAAGAAGAGGAGGAGGAGGGGGAAGGGAAAGAAGAAGAAGAAGAAGAAGAAGAAGAAGAAGAAGAAGAAGAAGAAGAACAAGAACAAGAACAAGAACAAGAAGAACAAGAACAAGAAGAACAAGAACAAGAACAAGAAGAACAAAAAGAACAAGAAGAACAAGAACAAGAACAACAAGAAGAAGACAGGAGAAGAGAAAGAACTGAAGATAACAAAATATGAAGACCACAAATTCAAATAGAATGAATGTGGCAAAAGACAGCAAAGGCAGTACCGATAATAACAGATGCCTTGGATGCAATCCCAAAACAACTGGAGTATCCCTTCAACACCATCGCCATTGACAAATTCACCATCAGTCGATTGCAGAAGGCAGCTTTACTCGAAACACTTTACATCCTGCGACGGTACCTCTAACACCATCAAACATCAATATCTGCCTGTCAGAGGTCCTTGGGAAGGACTCGGTCAGTGGGCAAAAATGCCAAATCCCCGATCTGAACATCTGGTTAACCATGTGACAAACCAGAAGATGCAGACAGTTCAAATGGATGTAAAGATTTATTGCAGGCTTAAGCAATAAATCTGACACCCAAACGGTGCAAAATCGGCTGGATTCGATTTGGTAGAGATTCTGGGTGGAAGCCTCCCTTCCCAATCTGACATCCTGCAGATTGTGTTAAGCTTCTGATGCACCAGTCTCCTGATTGGGCAACATAATATTGAAAATTTGTAATACACGGATTTAGATTTAACAGGTTGGGAAAACACAGCTCTAAGAAAGCTGTTCGGAGCTCTACAGCCGCTCCTCCCTTCTTCCAGTTTGCTTCAATTAAAAAGAAGAGGTTAAGCTTCCAGGAGCTGCCATATGTAGGCCTCCTTAGATATTCTCCCACATCTCAACTACATAAGTAAGCATACATGGAAGTCAAGCTCCAAAAGGAGAGAATAATAGAATAATAATAGAATAATGCCCAAGGAGTGCTGATCCAATTCTACAGAGGAATTATTGAGTTTGTCATCTGCACATCTATAGCTGTTTGGTTTGGCTCTGCAACCCAACAAGACAGACAGAGACTTCAGAGGATAATTAGAACTGCAGAAAAAACAATTGCTACCAACCTGCCTTCCATTGAGGACTGTATACTTCACGAGTCAAAAAGAGGGCTGTGAAAATATTTACAGATCCCTCCCTTTCTGGACATAAATTGTTTCAACTTACTACCCTCAAAACGACGTTATAGGGTACTGCACACCAGAACAACTAGACAGAAGTACAGTTTCCCCCCCATGCCATCACTCTGCTAAACAACTAATTCCCAACTAATTTCTATCTAGAAAGGCAGTATTACTATCTTTATTCTCATCTTCCCTATTACCTATCCCCTTATCTTCTTATGACTATAACTTTGTTGCTTGTATCTTATGATTTAAATTGTTTAATTAGTATCCTAGTATGACTTACGTTGATTGCTTATTTAGTGTCCATGACTACCACTAAGTGTTGTATCTAATGTTTTATGATAAATCTATTTTTTACAATGACTATGATAATGATCTATCACTATTGTTGTGTGTACACTGAGAGCTTATGCACTGGAGAAAAATTCCTTGTGTGTCTAATCACACTTGACCAATAAAGAATTCTGTCCTGTCCTGTCCTGTCCTGTCCTGTCCTGTCCTGTCCTGTCCTGTCCTATCCTATCCTATCCTATCCTATCCTATCCTATCCTATCCTATCCTATCCTATCCTACTTCTGTTCTGTTCTGTTCTGTTTTGTTCTGTGCTATGGTATGCTATGCTATGCTATGCTATGCTATGCTATGCTATGCTATGCTAGTCTACCCTACCCTACCCTACCCTACCCTACCCTACCCTATC
>WNWU01008808.1:0-11779 GCA_012654045.1 Ptyas mucosa | reverse complement strand
AGGATGGTTCTTTTAGGCTCGTAGTCGACTACCGGAATCTAAACGCTATTTGTGTGGAAAACGTTTACCCCTTACCACTTATGAAAGACATGTTAGCCCACTTAGGGAAGGGGAAAGTTTTCACCAAACTGGACTTACGAGAGGCCTACTATCAAGTGAGAATCAGAGAAGGGGATGAATGGAAAACAGCATTCAACTGCCCCTTGGGATGTTTCCAATTTAGGGTGCTCCCTTTTGGACTACAGGGAGCCCCTGCTGTGTTCATGCAATTGATCAATGAAGTACTGCATGAGCACCTATACAAAGGGGTGTTGGTCTACTTGATTGACATTCTTATCTACTCCGAGAACATGAGCGATCATGTCAAATTGGTGTGAACTGTCCTGAAAAAACTCAGGGCTGCTGAACTATATGCCAAACTTTCTAAGTGTGAGTTCCACCAAAGCAAAATTGACTACCTGGGGTATCGCATATCGCATGAGGGAATAGAGATGGATCCTGGAAAGATCAAGGCAGTAATGGAATGGGCCGCGCCACGCACCCGCAAGCAACTGCAGAGTTTCCTGGGATTTGCTAACTTTTATAGACAATTTATCCCCTCGTTCGCCAAAATCGCACTACCCATAACCAATCTTCTAAAGATAAAGGGGGAATTAAAACCAAAATCCTCCCGGCCTCTTGAATGGACTATGGAGTGCCAAGCAGCATTTGAAAAGTTGAAACGGCTGTTTGCTGCTGAACCAGTTCTCAAACACCCGAACATGGACGAACCTTTTGTAGTACAGGCGGACGCCAGCGACGTGGCCGTCGGGGCAGTTCTTCTGCAAAAGAATGCTGAAGGGAATTTGCAACCCTGTGCTTACACTTCTTGGAAACTGTCCGAGACTGAAAGGAGATGGGCCATATGGGAGAAGGAAGCTTTTGCGGTGCGCTGGGCTTTGTTAACATGGAGACATTTTCTGGAGGGGGCTAAGCATCCGTTCGAGGTTTGGACTGACCATAAAAATCTAGAAGCGTTGAAGACCTCGCGTAAACTATCACCAAAACAAGTTCGTTGGGCCCAACACTTCAACCGGTTTAATTTCACCCTGCGATATCTTCCCTGCAGGGAAGAATTTCATGGCAGATGCACTCTCCAGACTTCCTCAATACAACAGCACAAAGACAGAGGTGGTGCGTCCTATCGTCCCTTCGACACAACTAGCAGCGCCAGTAACTACCAGAGCACAAATGAGGACCAATCCGGCCCTCTCGGGCGATTTGCCTCAAAAACTACGTGAAGCCCTGAGAATGGACGAATGGTTTAAAAATCACTCAAATGAATGCACCCTCCGTGATGGACTACCATGGATTGGGGCTAAATTGTATGTTCCTGCCAGCTTAAGGACAACAGTGTTGCAGTACGCTCATGACGCCACAATGGCGGGACATTTTGGTTTTGTTAGACTACTGTAATGCTCTCTACATGGGGCTCCCCTTGGGGAGCACCCGGAGGCTCCAACGGGCGCAGAGTGCGGCCACGCGGGTGGTTATGGGAGCAACATGGTGCTCCCACGTGACACCCCTCCTGCACGAGCTGCACTGGCTCCCGGTGGTCTTCCGGGTGCGCTTCAAGGTCCTGGTTACCACCTTTAGAGCGCTCCATGGCTTAGGACCTGGTTATTTACGGGACCGCCTACTACCACAAACAGCCTCCCACCGGCCGGTATGCTCTCATAGAGAGGGGCTCCTCCGGGTGCCATCAGCCAAACAATGTCGACTGGCAGCCCCCAGGAGGAGGGCCTTCTCTGTGGGGGCACCTACTATCTGGAACGAGCTCCCCCCGGAGATACGGAGGATCCCGGATCTGCGTACTTTCTGCCATGCTGTTAAGACCCTCCTATTCCAGCAAGCCGGCCTGGCCTAATTTTCTCCCCTTTTCTTTTAAATATCTTTTAAATTTTCTAAAGTGAAATTTTAATTAGTTTTAAATTATTGGGATTTTTAACTGTCGCGGGCTAAATTGTTTAATTTGGTTTTAATTATGTTTTAACTTTTGTATTGATGTATTTTATCTCGTGCCTGTTCACCGCCCTGAGTCCTTCGGGAGTAGGGCGGTATACAAATCTAATTAAATGAAAATGAAATGAAATGAAAATGAAACAAATATTTGTTGACGAAGAAGGGAGGATTCTTATGGTGGAAGTAACAATGAATTATAAACAAATACTTTTAGTGGCAATATACGCCCCAAATGACAATCAAGAACATTTTTCTGGAAAAATACACAGGAAAATAATAGAACTGGAGTATGAAAATATCTGCATGATGGGTGATTTCAATGCAATAACAGAAGTTGATTTGGACTATAAAACTACAAAGATAAATAGGAAGTCCAGGAAAACTCTTCCAAAAGCCTTCTTTACAATGGTGGAGGAACTAAGCATTCAAGATGCTTGGAGAGGAAGATATCCAAAGGAAAAGCAATACACTTTCTATTCAAACAGACATATGTCATGGTCCAGAATAGACATGATGTGGATATCAACCGATTTATTAGCTAATATACAAGATATAAACATTGAAGCAAGCACATGGGCAGATCATAATCCAATCACAATTATATGGAAGGGACAAAAAAAGAGTTCAAGATGGACATTAAATCAAACAATATTAAATGAAAAAGAGTTTCAACAATTTATGAAGAAAGAATTGATTTTCTTTTTCAGAGAAAATAAAAAGGAAGATACCTCATTACAAAAAGTGTGGGATACAGCGAAAGCATATATTCAAGAATTGGCAATGATTTACTTGGGAAAAAGGAACAAAAAGAAAAGACAAACTCAAAAAAAAATTGGAAGAGGAGTATAAGAAATTAGAGATGGAACTGCAGAAAGATACACAAAATAAGAGGATTAAAAACCAAATGGACCTTAAAAAGCATGAATTGAATGTAATCGAAAAAGAGGATTTGGCACTTAAAATAAAGGCTTCTAAGCAAAATTTCTTTGAAAATGCAAACAAGCCAGGAAGATGGTTGGGATATAAAATGAAAAAGGAGAGAGAGAAAAAGTTAATTAATCAACTAACAGATGAGGAGGGAACTGTATGTTATCGAAATGAAGAAAAGAAAAAAATAGTACAGAACTATTATGAGAAACTCTATAAACAAGAGACAATATCAGAAGAAAAGATAAAACAATACTTAGAAAAATCTGAACTACCTAAAATACCAGAAGATTATAAAAAGGCATTAGAGGAAAGAAAAACGATGATGGAACTAACAAAGGGGATTAAAAAACAAAAGAATGGTAAAACACTGGGCCCAGATGGATTGCCAGCAGAGTTGTATAAAACATTACAAGATGTAATAAGCAACACAATGCTGGAAGTATTTAACGAACTCTTGGTAGAAGCAAAGATACCAAATTCGTGGATGGAGGCATACATTACTCTTATACCAAAAGAAGATACAGACCTACAACAAATAAAAAATTATAGACCGTTTTCCCTGTTAAACATGGATTATAATATATTTGCATCAATAATGGCTGATAGATTAAAGAGATTGTTAAATGAATTTACGTATACACACAGACCAAAATGGTTTTCTACCTAAGAGACAGATTAGAGACAATATGAGAATAATTTTGAACACTTTGTAATATTTATGAAGTACATCCAGAAAAACAAATGGTGTTGATGTTTCTTGATGCACAGAAGGCGTTTGACAATGTGAATTGGCAATTTATGATAAAACAATTACAGACTATGGATTTTGGGGGGAGATTTATAAATATGATTAAAACAATTTACTATAAGCAATCAGTGAAGGTGATGGTAAATGGAGATATGACAGAGAAGGTTAATATTATGAAGGGCACAAGGCAGGGTTGTCCTTTATCCCCTTTACTATTTGTGTTGACATTAGAGGTATTAAATAGAAATATAAGACAAAATTAAGAGATAAGAGGTATTAGAATTAAGAAAGAAGAATATAAACTACAGGCATTTGCAGACGATTTAGTGTTTGTTTTAGAGGAACCGCAACTAGTAGGGCCAAAATTAATAGAACAAATAGAAGAATATGGAGAAGTGGCAGGGTTGAAAATCAATAAAGATAAAATGAAAATTGTTAGGAAATGGTCATTGCCTAACTAGTTGGCCAGGAAATATATAAGCCAACATTATATGTTTATAGTATGAATATGTAAAATATAGCTTTAAGAGTATTGCTGAGTCATTCTGCATCCTGATTGGATGAGCTCTGTAGCAACTGTATTTAAGGAGAGCTTGATTGTGGTCAGTGTGGACATTACACCATATTGTTACCTGCTGCTATGTTGTAAATATCTTTGATCTCTTTACATGGTTAATTTGATCATGGTTTATTTATTACTGCTTTTATGAACTGTTTTAATATTGTTCCTGAATGATTCATGTATCGTTCTACGAACCGGTAAGACGTTTTGTATCTCTGGATTGATTATGCATGGCTAAGACTTAGATTGCTAAAAGGACTATGATTTTGCCTTGCTCTATAAGTAAAATACTTTAAAAACCAGTTTGTATGCAGTTTGTGCACAATTACTCTCAGAACTGTTTCCGTGTGCAAAACTCTATGCTCTGCTTCATAACCAGTCCTGGTTATCTCACAACTATATCCTTAACAAAAATATTGGTGAAAAATATCACAGAGAAGCAGAAAAGGGAGTTAATGGGAAAATTAGATATTCAGATTACTAAAATGGTAAGATACTTAGGAATTCAGTTAACACCAAGATGTATAATGATTAAGGAAGATAATTATTATAAATTGAAAAGACAAATTGAGATGGACTTGGAGAGATGAAAGAATTTACAATTATCATTAATGGGAAGAATAGCAACAATTAAGATGAATATATTACCAAGATAGTTGTTTTTATTTCAAACAATACCGATAAAATTGGAAAAACATTTTTTTTGAAAATCTTAATAAAACAATAATGAAATTTATATGGCAAGGGAAAAAAGTGAGAATTAATATAAAAATGTTACAAGATGCAAGATTTAGAGGAAGGTTTGGACTACCAAACTGGGAATTACAGTATACTATCAGGCAGCAACATTATCATGGATGAAAGAATGGATTGTATTAAGAAATACAAGGTTATTGACATTGGAAGGACATGATTTACAACTGGGTTGGCATGCTTTCTTATGGTATGGGAAGAATAAGATACATAGTTATTTTCAGAGACATTATGTAAGAAATGCTTTATTATCAGTATGGGAGAAAGTTAGAGAAAAACATTATCTGAAAATACCAACATGGCTTTCAACAATGGAAGCGTTAATACATCCAAAGATTATCAATATGGGAAATATTATTAGATATAAAGATATATTATCAGAAAAGGGGGAATTGAAAACGAAACAATAACAAGGGATTGATATGGTGTGGTATACACAATTGCAAATACAATTGAGATATGAAAAAGATGCAAAGTTATATGGTTTTTATTTGGAGATGACAGAATTGGATGAAATACTCACAGGAACAGATGAGAGAATGATTAAAAAATTGTACAGTTACTTACTTTGTATTAAATTAGAAGAAGAACAAGTAAAAGAAACAATGATAGCATGGGCAAAAATTTTTGGATATACAATAGAGCTAGATAAATGGCAGCAACTATGGGAAAGAAACTATAAGTTAACAATGGCAACAGCATATAAAGAGAACTTGTATAAAATGTTTTATAGATGGCATATGTCACCGGAAAGATTGGCAAAAATGTTTAAAGATAAATCAACTAAATGTTGGAAATGTCACCATACATCAGGATTGTATTACCATATGTGGTGGACATGTGCAGAAGCGAGAAACTATTGGGCAAAAATTCAGATATGGTTAGAGAAAATGACCCAGCAACATATAGATTTAAAACCAGAGCTGTTTTTCTTGGGTATCTTATTTGAGAAATATAGTAAAGAAAATGTATAATTGATTATCCATGTAATAACTGCAGCGAGAATTGTATTTGCACAAAATTGGAAAGTGGAAAAAATCCCTACAGAGGGAGAGGTAATTAAGAAAATATTAGAATGTGTAGAAATGAATAGATTAACATTGGCAATTAAAGGGAAGGAAGAATCGGAGTATTATAATATATGGGGGCAATTTTACCATTGGATAGAAAATGAATATGGACAAAAAGTGGTATAAAATTAAATAATTTTGGAAGAAAAATGTTTTAATAGGAGATATATTAAATTGAAATGTAAAAGCAAAGAAATATATATATTAAAAAAATGATGGTAAGCGTTAAATATGATGACACAAAAATTTGTACCCAGATGACACACTGATTGATTACCGTATATACTCGAATATAAGCCGAGTTTTTCAGCACGTTTTTCAGGCTGAAAAAAGCCCCCCTCGGCTTATATTCGAGTCACCCCAAAAAAGGCCTTTTTTCCTGCAACTGTTTTGGCTCCTGGGATTGCAGGGAGGCTTCCTAAAGCCAAAATGGGGTGTGTGTGGGGGGGGGTGCGGCGCCCCTCCCCCACGCCCCTTTTTGGCTTTAGGGGTTGCAGGGAGGCTTGCAGCTTTTTACAGCTTCTCCCGCGGCTGGCTGGCTGCTTGCTTGCTCGCTCACAACTGAGCAGAGAGGTGGCCGGTGCCTCCACTCCTCTGCCAAGGGGTAGAGAACCAACTCCGCTGGATACAAGGGGGTGGGGGAAGAATCAGGGCTTCCCTTCTCCCCAGCCCAGCAGGCTGCCCAGGGAAAGAGAACCGGCTCTGCTGGATACAAGGGGGTGGGGGAAGGCTGCCCAGGGGTAGAGAACCGGCTCCACTGAGTACAAGGGGGTGGGGGAAGGAATAATGAAGCCTGCTGGGCTGGGGAGAAGGGAAGCCCCGAAAGCAGATCCTTCCCCCACCCCCTTGTACTCAGTGGAATAAACAGCCCTGCCTCGGAATAAGGAAGACAACGCCACCACCCCATTCTTAATTCGTTGTGGTGCGAAGGGGGAAAAAACCCACAGAAAGTCCTGCTCCTGGTGCTGCCAGGGAAGAGGCACCGCAAGAACTGCTGTTGCCGGGTGCAAGGGGATAGTGGGAAGGATCTGCTGTCTGCGGCTTCCCTGTCTCCGCACCCGAGCAGGTTGTCCAGGGAAAGGGATTGAAGCCCCAGCCTGCTGCTTCTGGCGCTGGCACCCCCTCGTCCCCAGCAACAGTGGTTCTTGCGGTGCGTCTTCCCTGGCAGCACCAGGAGCAGGACTTTCTGTGGGTTTTTTCCCCCTTCGCATCGTCTCCAGGTGGTTTTATAAATATGAAGCAATATGGTACGATGGTATGCATTTGGTATCTAGCTGCTGCATTCCCCACCCTCGGCTTATACTCGAGTCAATAAGTTTTCCCAGTTTTGGGGGATAAAATTGGGGGGGTCGGCTTAGATTCGGGTCAGCTTATACTCGAGTATATACGGTAATGATGTAATGTTTGTTTTAAAATAAAAAATAAAAAACTTTTTATTAAAAAAAATGAATAAGAGGCAGCCAGGAGAACTAGAGGACTCATTTAGGCAGAATGAAACATTTAATACACTAAGAAAAGTGCAAATGGTATTCATCAACCTTCCTTAAATCTGGTACCCTCCAGAAGTATTGAAGTATAGTTCCCAGACAACACAGCCAATGCTGGCAAGGGATGATAGGAATAGTAGACAAAAACATCTAGAAAATACCAAGCTGGGGCAGTCTGTGATATGCATTCAAAAAGTAAGCATAGGCATTTCCAATGATCACAGTCAGGTGAAATAAAAATCCACTGCAACCAATCCTGTATTCAGGTTTTACTTTAAGACAGTTGTTTTCTGTAACAATTGAAAACCAATGCATTGATTGTTTTGATTCAGTTTGCAGGTAAAGCCATTCCCAATGTAAGGAAATGTTAGGGGTCACTACAGGTGAAACCAACTGCCAGGGATGTAAAAAATATCAAGATGGCAGCTGTACAACTGATACCCTACCCATGACCTGTACTCGCAGGAGTGCCTTCTTCTGCCCTACTAAAGTATTGAGGAGAAACTCCTTGTGGTCCCACACTTCTAGGAGATAAGGGGAACCAAAGCTTCAGAGGCAGTGATAGTGCTGTGGAATAGACTCTGCAAAGATCAAGCTAGTCCCCTTCTGGAAGGCTTTCAATAGTGGTAGAATGTAGTCTGGATTCCCAGGAGGGAGGGGCTGCATTCCAGAAGGCCAAGAGGCAGCAAAGTTTAGAGAGAGTTGGTTGGGAGAAAATTAAGAAGGCTCCTCCCTAGCAACTCTCGGCGTATATCTTTAATGATATAAGTAGTTGGTTTAGTTTGGCAAGATTTTTGTCCATAGGTGAGAAACAATAAAGGAAACTGCTCAGAAGTAATTCTGTGTGTCTTTCTTGGTTCTTGGGGCCTGATTGATGTTAAACACTCAGCTTTTCCAGAGAGTGTTCCAATTTTGTTCACCCAATGTGCCAACTCTTTTACTTTGTTTTTGTTATTTTTATGGTAATGCTCTATGTTGGTTGTTTATTTTATGATGTAGCCCAACCACCACCATTTCTGAGACTTCCATCATCATGGCAACAGCCTCATTTGTCCCACAAAGTATTTCCAGCCCTTCTAGTTACACTTAGGTCTAGACAGCAGCATAAGCATTTTTATCCAACTACTGTAGATGTGAATAACCTCTTTATTACTGGAATTTGTTGCCATGGGAACTGCATCCAAAAGCAAGGCCTAATTCACATCTTTCAGCAGTCCCTGGAGTAACCATGGCATAAACCAGTAATTTCCTTAGCCATAAATGCATAATTTTGTTTACTCTTTCACACTTTTTAATTATTTTGTGTTCACAGTGGGTAGGTGAGATAAAAATGTAGAGCCCTCTCTTCCCCATTATATGCTTACAGATGAAAAAAGTCTTTTCAGAAAGTACAATCTCCCCAAGACTTTCTAATTAAGTTTTAAGTATTAAATCAAATAATAGGGCCACTATATCTGGGCTGTTAAATCTAAGTGGGTCCTAGATGGCAGCAGAGGATTACCATTTTCCTCTCCTCTTGCTTCCACCTAGTGGTCATATGCAGTTTTGCATCCCAGATATGGTAATTTTGTGTAAACCTATGAATAAAGGAATACTGGGACTTTCCTACATCATCCTCTGAAATTAAGTCTTTAAGATTCACTAATCTTTTTTTTTATTGAAAAAGTTTTAGAAATACAAATTTCCCCCCATTTTTTCCCCCGCCCTTGCCCAACATTATAAAATACATATAGAAAAAATATATGATTCCCTCCCAATCCCACCCTAACCCTCCCCCTCCACCCCCCCTCCCAAGATTCACTAATCTTAATCACCCCTTACCAGTGTAAAATTCCCTTACCTTCCTGCACATTTTAAAAAGTAAAATAAAACCATGCTTGATATTCCCCCTCCCAGGGAAAGACAGAAGAGAGAAGTGTCCCCAAAGGGAAGAGAATGCTTGTTGATTCCTAACCTATGTTTCCTCTAATGTGTGCATTTTATCATATGTGTGCACACTACTCATCAAACTCATGCACACACACACAAAATTGAGCACACGCAATGCAACATCAACTTCTCCCAAAATAATAAATATAAAACTCTGAGCTCACGACTCATGGGGAGTCCTGCACAAGCTTGCTGCCTTGGCTTAACTGCAGCACTGAGGGTCACTTGGCACCTCCACTGTTCAGACTGAGTGGGAGCTTGTGGGGGAAGTGCCTTTTGCCTGGGGGGGGAGATCTTGTCCAACCACTGTCCACATACTAAAGATGCCAATCTGCTTTTAATTTCTTCACTTTTCAGCCTCCCCCCTCCCCCCCCCCCCCCCCCCCCCGTGTACATCTATCCTCCCGTGGGACTACTGTGCTGCTTTTCATCTGTACACGCTTCAAATTGCTTTTATTCCATCGAAACTCCCTGGCAGATGGGGACTTGGACTTGGACTTGGACAGCACTGTGTGGACCCTGAGGGAGTTGGCTGTTATGAACCATCTATCACCAGAGGAGATTAAACCATCAAATTCCTCGCCTTTGGACATCTGGCAGGCCACTGTGAGAGGGTGGCCAGGAAATTTTCCCTCTGAGTGACTGTATTAACTGACTCCTTCCGCTGCTGTGAGAGGGCAGTGGAGCTCGGACTGCTACCTATATGGAGACTTTTCTGTCCTAGGACTTTGTTGGACCCTACCAAGCTGCTTCCCCATCCTGGTCTTACTGGATGTACTTGGCGGCGGAGCTATGTGCACTGCGAGACTCCCCCCTCTCGCAGGTTTGGCCCTCCACTCTATCGAGGACCTACCTTGATGACGGGTTTTGGAACCCCAAGAGGTGGCATGGTGCGAGAAGGGGGTTGAGGGGTTTTCTGACTAAGATTTTAGATAGTATTTTAAAGGGTTCTGGGAGGGATAATTTACGGGGGCAGGGACTAGCCCGGCGAGGGGTGGCATTATGGGGGGGGGGGGGGTCCGGGGGTTAAGGAAGGGGCCAGTGTACATACTGTGGAGGGTTGTTCCATCGGTACTGTG
Organism: Ptyas mucosa; assembly: GCA_012654045.1. Lineage (NCBI taxonomy): Eukaryota > Metazoa > Chordata > Lepidosauria > Squamata > Colubridae > Ptyas > Ptyas mucosa. Next base: position 1,220 of record WNWU01008808.1, on the reverse strand, counting down.
GTTGGGAGGGGCAGACATGGCGGGAGCAGGGGGCCACATCATGTTCGGGGAATGCGCACTCGCTATCTCCAGGCGATTGCGCGCTCCGACCCCCAAGGCTCCTCTTGTTCCTTGGGTAGTCCAGACCCTCAGGGCCCGGGTTTTCAGTTGATGTTATGCAATGCCAGGTCCGTGGTAAATAAAGCCCCCCTCATTTGCGATCTTATACAGGAGGGGGGTGCAGACCTGGCGGGTGTTACAGAGACCTGGTTGGGGCAGGAGGGGGGTCCCCCTCGTTGAATTGTGTCTACCAGGTTTCTGCGCATTCCATCAGCCGAGGGCTCAGGGTAGGGGCGGTGGGGTGGTGGTTATTATTAAAGAAGATCTGAGTCCGAGGGAGGCCACTGTTCCTCAGATAGCCGGATGTGAGTCCCTCCTTGTGAAGTGGGGTCGTGGGGTTCAGATGGGCCTGCTGACTGCGTACCTGGCTCCCTGCCACGTAGCAGTGGCCCTGCCCGAGCTGCTCAATGTGAAAGCCGGGGTGGCGGTGGACACCCCCAGATTTATGGTCATGGGGGATTTTAATCTGCCATCTGTCGGTGAGACGTCGGAAGCAGCTTGGGAGTTCATGGCTTCCATGACGGCTATGGACCTGACCCAGGTAGTTCATGGCCCAACACACACGGGGGGACACACTCTGGACTTGATTTTTGTCTCGGGTCAGTGGCTGAATGATCTAGATATAGGGGATGTAGTCATCAAACCCTTGTCATGGTCTGATCATTCGCTTCTGTACCACTGCCCCCCACCGCAGGGAGGCGGAACCGGTTAGGTGGTTCCGCCACAGGTGCCTGATGGATCCTGAGGGATTCCAGAGGGAGCTTGGGCCATTCCCTGAGGCTCTGGCTCACGATTCGACCAAGGACCTGGTGGCCGCCTGGGATAGGGCGGCCACTGGAGCCTTGGATCGCGTCGTGCCTTTGCGACCTCTGACCCGGTGCCGATCCCGTGTGGCTCCCTGGTTCTCCGAGGAGCTCAGGGAAATGAAGCACCGGAAAAGACGCCTAGAGAGCGGTTGGAGGGCCAGCCAATCTGAATCCGACCGGACACTGGTGAGGTCTCATGTTAAGACCTACCTAGTTGAGGTAGCCCAAATTTGGATATTGGTTATAACCTAAAATATTATAATCCTGGAACTTTGGTTCAGACTAACTTCCCTCTTCTGTGCCGATAAAGGAGGC
>WNWU01008771.1:5673-26175 GCA_012654045.1 Ptyas mucosa | reverse complement strand
CCCTCTCTTCCTTTCCTGCTTTCTCTCCTGCACCCAAAACAGGAGCTTCAACCTGTGGCAGGCAGAGGCAAGGGTTGAAACGGGAGCTTCAGGGGGCACTCCCAAAACTTCTCCTGCATAGCTTTTGCCACTGCAGGCATCGGCGGTGGGGTGGCAGCAGGGAATCCCTGAACTCGCTCACCCAAAACTTTTCCCTTGCGGCTTTTGCTGCTGCAGGCATCAGCGGTGGGATGGCGGCAGGGAATCCCTGAACTCGCTTACCCAAAACTTTTCCCTTGTGGCTTTTGCCGCTGCAGGCATCGGAAGTGGGATGGTGGCAGGGAATCCCTGAACTCGCTTACCCAAAACTTTTCCCTTGCGGCTTTTGCTGCTGCAGGCATTGGCGGTGGGGTGGCAGCAGGGAATCCCTGAACTCGCTCACCCAAAACTTTTCCCTTGCGGCTTTTGCCGCTGCAGGCATCGGAAGTGGGATGGCGGCAGGGAATCCCTGAACTCGCTTACCCAAAACCTTTCCCTTGCGGCTTTTGCCGCTGCAGGCATTGGCGGTGGGGTGGCGGCAGGGAATCCCTGAACTCACTCACCCAAAATTTTCCCTTGCGGCTTTTGCCATTGCAGGCATCGGCGGTGGGATGGCGGCAGGGAATCCCTGAACTCACTCAACCAAAACTTTTCCCTTGCGGCTTTTGCTGCTGCAGGCATAGACAGCTCGGTGGTGCAAGGAATCCCTGAACTTACTCACCCGAACTTTTTCTGTTGAGCTCTTGCAGCTGCAGGTATCAGGGATGGCGGCAGCAGCAGCAGCAGCAGGGAGCCCCTGAACTCCCCAGGACTTCTGCACTTGAATCTTTTCTAGTCACGTGTGCGCATACCCACATGCATGCACGTGACTAACGCACGCAACCTCTCTCCGCTCTCTTTACTAAAGCGTGAGGCACCGCGTTGCAAGCTGGGATACACAGCCCTCCAATAGAGACAGAGGGTGAGGGTGAGTGAAGGCATGGGGGGGGAGAGAGGGCTTTGGTGACCCCTGTGAAATGGCCGTTCGACCCCCAAAGGGGTCACGACCCCCAGGTTGGGAACCGCTGATTTAAAGGCTCAGGAACCCTTTGCAGGTGTTATGGCTTAATTAGCTGATTAGAGTGGGACACTCTGAGCCTAGAATATTGAACCTTTTCACAATATTCTAATTTTCTGAGATTGTGAATTTGGGGTTTTCATGAGCTGTAAGCCATAATCATCAAAATTATGACAAATCAAGGCTTGAACTATCTCACTTTGCATCTAATGAGTCTATCTCATGTATTAGTTTCACCTTTTAAGTTGCATTACTGAAATAAATGAACTTTTGCACGATATTCTAATTTTTCAAGTTTCACCTGTATATCGCACCAATAAGACACTAACAATTAGCTCATTAAATTTAAATCTCACCCTCCAATTTATACTTATAGAATAAGATCTTATTCTTCTCTTTAAAAGTATTAACCATTTTTAACATATTAACATATTTTTGAATGTAATTTTAATAATTTATAAATTTTGAGAATTATTCAAACATTATACTGTATAAAAAGACACAAAACATTTACAAAACCATTTTCTAAACACAATACTACATTAAAACTTCCTTTCAATACATATGTCACACTTGTAAAGATCCACTCTAACTGATTAATTCATTGAATTTAAGTCACTCCCTCCAGCTTACCCTTATAGAATAAAATCTTTTTCTTGCAGCTGCGAGAGTGGGAAGTGAAAATTTAAAGTGACAGCTTCGTTCCAGAACGTGAGGAATCCCAGAAAGAGGTGAGGAGGTTTTGGCAAGAGACGGTGCGAAATTAGTAAGGCGAATAAGAGGAAAGACACAAAGTGTCGAGAAGGCGGCCACTAAAAGAGAGCAAAGCAGAAAATTGAGAAACAGATTGGATTAAGAAAACCATGAAGAAAGGGAGAGTCCAAATAGAGGAGTCGATAAAAAAGAAAAGATTAGAAACAGATTAAAGAGATTGTGAATGGGAGAGGAAACAGAAGATACCGTTGGGGATGTATTGACTGAATGAAAAATGGCGATTGAAGGATTTTGAGAAACTGACGTGAAGGATCGTAAATCGTAAAAAAGGAAGCATCGGTGGAAACTGATAGAGTGAATGAAGGAAGAATCGGAAAAGGTACACTTACAGTTTCAAATTGCTGAAAGAAAGCGGGAGGAAGAAATCTCTTAAGTAAGAGATAAGAAAGAGAAGCGGCGATTGAGAAACGGAGCGGAGGGGGAATCCATTTTGACAGTGACAGCGCATAATCGGACAGCCAGTGAAATCTGAAGAAATCCAGAGGAAAGCTGGTTGTTGGAACATCAGGACGATATTTAGAACTTTGCAGTAAGACCCTGTGAGAAGTGAAAGCTTCAGGAGTTTGGAGAATACTTGATGGGAGGACTACTAGATTACTGGATACTCAGAGAAGAAAAGACGGGGAAGCCCTGCCAATTTGAAGCAGAGAGAGTGCAGCGAGTATTTGACTTGTATTATTTTTGCTTCTGGGACTGCCCTGGTTTTGGCTTTCTCGACAATACTTAAATACTTGGATAATTGGATAATGAGATAATTGGACAATTGGACTAAGACATTCAGATAGGTGGACGTGTTATAATTTCAGCGGACATTCAACGTGTATTGGACATAATAAGGAAAGATGGAGCGATCGCGAGGTGTATTGGATCTACAACATTGCCCTTCACAAACATTCACAGTGCAGGGAGGAAAAAGTATGTGAACCTTTGGACTTAATAACTGGTTGACCCTCCTTTGGCAGCAATAACCTCAACCAAACGTTTCCTGTAATTGCAGATCAGACCTGCACAATGATCTGGAGTAATTTTGGACCACTCCTCTTCACAAAACTGTTTCAGTGTAGCAATATTCTTGGGATGTCTGGTGTGAATCGCTCTCTTAAGGTCATGCCACAGCATTTCAATCGGGTTGAGGTCAGGACTCTGACTGGGCCACTCCAGAAGGCGTATTCTGTGCTGTTGAAGCCATTTTTTTGTTGAAATACTTGTATGCTTTGGGTCATTGTCCTGTTGCATCACCCATCCTCTGCGGAGCTTCAGTTGGCAGACAGATGGTCGTACGTTTTCCTGCAAAATGTCTTGATAAACTCTGGAATTCATTTTCCCATCAATGACAACAATCCATCCAGGCCCTGAGGCAGCAAAGCAGCCCCAAACCATGATGCTCCCTCCGCCATGTTTTACAGTGGGGATGAGGTTTTGATGTTGGTGTGCTGTTCCTTTTTTCTCCACACATAGTGTTGTGTGTTCTTCCCAAACAATTCAATTTTGGTTTCATCTGTCCACAGTATATTTTGCCAGTAGTGCTGTGGAACATCCAGGTGCTCTTTTGCAAACTTCAAAAGTGCTGCAATATTTTTTTTGGACAGCAATGGCTTCCTCCGTGGTGTCCTCCCATGTACTCCATTCTTGTTTAATGTTTTCCTTATTGTAGATGTGTCAACAAAAATGTTATCATGTGCCAGAGATTTCTGTAGGTCTTTAGCTGACACTCTAGGATTCTTCTTTACCTCATGAAGCATTCTGCACTGTGCTCTTGCAGTCATTTTTACAGGACGACCACGCCTAGGGAGAGTAGCAACAGTGCTAAACTTTCTCCATTTGTAGACAGTCTGTCTTACCGTGGACACATGAACATCAAGGCTTTTGGAGATACTTTTGTAACCCTTTCCAGCTTCATTCAAGTCAACAATTCTTGACCGTAGGTCTTCTGAGAGCTCTTTTCTGCGAAGCATGGTTCACATCAGACAGTGCTTCTTGAAACCAGTAAACCCAAAACAGGTGTGTGTTTTTAAAGGGCAGGACAGCTGTCAGCAACACATCCAATAGGAACAGGAGAGAAGGGAAGAAACGGAACCCAGGACGCAAGAGGTACAGCGAATAGACAAAGAAGAAAAAGATCAAGAAGATAAAAGAAGAGTGGAGAGAAAAAGAATGGAGAGAGAAGGAGCGAGGGAAAAGACACAAAGAGTTACCAGAAACACAACAAAGTTAAAAATAACAAATAGATAAACCAATAGAGATGGAAGGAGAACTAAAAGTCATTTCGATCAATATAAACGGACTTAACTCACCGATGAAAAGGAAATATATATTCACGAAACTGCAAAAACTTGACATCGACATCATAACATTACAAGAAGTGCATATTAAAAGACAGCAACAAAAACTGTTGGAAAATCAAAAATTAGGAAGACTATATATGTCCTTAGGAGACTGTAAAAAGAGGGGGGTGGCAATGTATGTCAAAAATCACCTAAAAACCAAACAGATATACACAGACACAGAAGGACGCATCCTAATACTGGAAATACAAACAGAAACAAAAACAATATTACTAGCATCTATATGGAAATCAGACAGATTTTTACAAGAAATTGCACGACATAATCAAAGACCTGGACTATGAGAACATCTGCATTGTCGGGGATTTTAACACAATTATGAATTTACAGGATGATTATCGGAGTAATAAAAGAAGTAAAACCAGAAAGAAAACTTTACCGGAGACATTTAAAGATATGGTCGAAGAATTACACTTATACGACGTGTGGAGAGAGGCGAACAAACAAATCAAACAATATACATATTACTCAAGTCCACACCAGTCATGGTCCAGGATTGACATGGCCTGGATGACACCAGATCTTAGAAAGGAAATACAAGATGTTGAAATCATACCGAATACCTGGGCTGACCACAACCCTATAAAAATAATATGGAAAGGATATCGTAAGCAAAAGAAGTGGATGATGGATACTGGAATAATAAAAGATAAAGAATACGTGCGGATGATGGAGAAAGAACTCAAAATATTTCATCAAATAAACACCAAAGAACAGACTTCGTTACAGAATCTGTGGGACACAACAGAAGCCTACATAAGAGGCCTCACCATAGCGTACACAGCTAAAAAACAATAAAGACAAACAACAAAAAAGAAATAACCTATTAGAAGAACTTAATCTATATGAATCACAACTGCAGAGACAGCCCGATGATAAAACAATAAAGGCAAAATTGAACCTTACCAAACATAAATTGAATTTAATTACGCAAACAGAAGTCACACAGAAAATTAAAATGGCAAAGCAGAAATACTTTGAACATGCAAACAAAACAGGTCACTGGCTAGCATACAGACTGAAGAAAGAGAGGGAGAGTAGAATAATATATCAACTACAAGATGAAGCAGGACAAACATACAGCACGAATCCAGATAAAAAACGTATAGCTAAAGAATTCTACCAAAAACTTTACACACAAGAGGAGATCCAGGACCGAGATATCAAGGAATATCTGCGTAAAGCAAATACTTCAAAGCTGGAGGAAACCCACAGAGATATATTAAACAAACCGATTACGATGATAGAGCTAATGGAAGCCCGGAAGAAACAAAAGAACAACAAGGTACCAGGCCCAGATGGAATTCCAACTGAATTTTACAAAAACTGTCAGTCCCCGATAGATGAGCTACTGCTTCAAGTCTTCAATGACGCATTGTTAGAAGCAGAAACCCCTAAATCCTGGGCCGAAACTATTATCTCACTTATCCCCAAAGAAGATACGGACCTGACACAGGTCAAAAATTATAGACCGATTTCGCTACTAAACGTCGACTATAAATTATTTATGACAGTTATAGCACAAAGATTGAAAACAGTCATACACAATTATATACATTCCGATCAAAATGGCTTTGTCCCAAGGAGACAGATAAAAAATAACACGAGAACAATTATAAATGTCTTAGAATATTATGAGCAAAAAATTGATAAAAAAGTAGCTTTAATCTTTCTCGACGCCCAAAAGGCATTTGATAATTTGAATTGGAATTTTCTTATATCACAACTAGAGTTTATGGATTTTGGCGATAAATTTTTAAAAATGATTAAGAAAGTATATTCTTCCCAGACAGCGAGAATTACAATTAATGGGGACATGACAGAAAAAATGGACATACAAAAAGGGGTGAGGCAAGGATGCCCACTATCTCCCCTACTATTTATAATAGCACTGGAAGTCTTACTAAACGAAGTAAGGAAGGAAGAAGAAATAAAGGGCCTGAGGATACGGAAGGAAGAATATAAATTACAAGCCTTCGCCGATGACATCGTGTTCATAGTGGAACAACCAGAAACATCAGGAATTAAATTATTAGCAAAGATAGAAGAATATGGCAGACACATAAGACTGATGCAGCAGGATTCATTAACTTCTTTATATACATATAACACATGAAGATAAATGTGTAATACCAATATCAGATTCTTCCAATGTAGCAGTTACAAGCAAAACACAAGCAGAGTACAGCAGACAGACAAGTTTGCAGCTTCAGAGCTCAGATCTTAACACAGACTAAGAGAACCTCCTCTATACAGGGCAGTTAAGCTAAACCTAAGCCACACCTAGGCTCCTAGCTGTCTCAGCTCCCAAACAGCCCTCATTGGCTGACTTAGTTGCTGACCTTGTTACCATGTCCTATTCCAGCCAGTCCCCAATGGCCGACCAGTTGCCATGTCTACCCCAGTTCATGAATATTCTGACATGGTGTTAGTTGGTAAGTCCCCATTGTTTCCCCCAAAGATTTTCTCTACCCCTTCATGTCCCACAGCATGTAAATCAAAAACAAGATCTTCTACTTCAGATTTTGCAGAAGTGATACTGTGTTTCCCCGAAAATATGACCTACCCCCAAAATAAGTCCTAGCCTGGGATTTTTTTTTTTTTTGGATGGGCCTAATATACAGTAGTGGCCAAAATTGTGGAAACCTTTTGGGGAAAGTGTATTTTCTAAAACTAGCTGATAACACCACTTTTTTTTAGTAGTACCATAAAATTATATATCAATGGAAAGATAATTTAATCAAGAATGTAATGCAATAACTTTTATGAAGGATTTGCTATTAGAATAGCAGTTACAGTATAAAGAAGAAAAGTGAAACACGTAGAAAAACGAGATATACTGGTGGCCGCCTGGGATAGGGCGGCCGCTGGAGCTTTGGACCGCATCGTGCCTTTGTGGCCTCTGACCCGGTGCTGATCTCAATTGGCTCCCTGGTTCTCTGAGGATCTAAGGGAGATGAAGTGCCGGAAAAGATGCCTGGAGAGCAATTGGAGGGCCAGCCGCTCCGAATCTGACCAAACACTGGTGAGTAAGATCTACCTAGTGGCAATAAGAACGGCAAAATCTAATTATTTTTCCGCTCTTATTGCATCTGCAGAGAACCGCCCAGCCGCCCTGTTTAGGGTGACCTGCTCCCTTCTTCATTTGGGAGCGAGGGAAGACCCCTTGCAGGGTAGGGCTGAGGATTTTGTGCAATACCTGCATGACAAAATTGCTCAGATTCGGGAAGGCCTGGACTCCGACTGGGTAGGTTCAGATGGAGTGATGGAGGTAGGTCTTGAGAGTGTTATCTAGGAGGAGTTTGACCCTGTGACTCCTGAGGATGTGAACAGGATTCTGGGTAGGCTTAGCGCTGCCACATGTTTATTGGACCCGTGTCCCTCCTGGTTGGTGCTGGCCTCCTGGGCGGTCACACAAGGCTGGCTCCAGGTGATTATTAACGCTTCTTTGAGTGAGGGCTTCTTCCCTCCCGCCTTGAAAGAGGCAGTGGTGAGGCCCCTCCTCAAGAAGCCTTCCCTGGACCCGGCTGTATTAGCGAACTATCGTCCAGTCTCCAACCTCCGCTTTGTGGTGAAGGTTGTTGAGAGTGTGGTGGCGTGACAACTTCCCCAGTACCTGGATGAAGCTGTCTATCTAGATCCGTACCAGTCGGGCTTCAGGCTGGGGTACAGCACGGAAACGGCATTGGTCGCATTGGTTGATGATCTCTGGAGGGCTCGGGACAGGGGTTGCTCCTCTGTCCTGGTCCTATTAGACCTCTCAGCGGCTTTTGATACCATCAACCATGGTATCAGGCTGCGTCGGTTGGAGGGGTTAGGAGTGGGGGGCACCGTGTTGCGGTGGTTCTCCTCCTTCCTCTCTGACCATACACAGTCTGTGTTGGCAGGGGGACAGAGGTCGACCTCGAGGTGCCTTGTTTGTGGGGTGCCGCAAGGGTCGGTCCTCTCGCCCCTCCTGTTCAACATTTATGTGAAGCCGCTGGGTGAGATCATCCGTGGTTTTGGGGTGAAGTTCCATCTGTACGCTGATGATACTCAGCTGTACATCTCCACCCCGGACCACCCCAATGATGCCCTTGATGTGATGTCCTGGTGCCTGGAGGCCGTGCAGATCTGTATGGGGAGAAACAAGCTCAGACTCAACCCCTCCAAGACCGAGTGGCTGTGGTTTCCGGCGTCCTGGCATAGCCAGCTGGCTCCATCACTGACTATTGGGGGTGAGATCTTGGCCCCCTCAGAGAGGGCTCGCAACTTGGGTGTCCTCCTGGATGCACAGCTGTCTTTACAACAGCGGTTCCCAACCTGGGGGTCGCGACCCCTTTGGGGGTCAAACGACCATTTCACAGGGGTCACCAAAGCCCTCTCTCCCCCCCATGCCTTCATTCACCCTCACCCTCTGTCTCTATTGGAGGGCTGTGTATCCCAGCTTGCAACGCAGTGCCCCACGCTTTAGTAAAGAGAGCGGAAAGAGGTTGCGTGCGTTAGTCACGTGCATGCATGTGGGTGTGCACACACGTGACTAGAAAAGATTCTAGTGCAGAAGTCCTGGGGAGTTCAGGGGCTCCCTGCTGCTGCTGCTGCTGCTGCTGCTGCCGCCATCCCCGATACCTGCAGCTGCAAGAGCTCAACAGAAAAAGTTCGGGTGAGTAAGTTCAGGGATTCCTTGCGCCACCGAGCTGTCTATGCCTGCAGCGGCAAAAGCCGCAAGGGAAAAGTTTTGGTTGAGTGAGTTCAGGGATTCCCTGCCGCCATCCCACCACCGATGCCTGCAATGGCAAAAGCCGCAAGGGAAAATTTTGGGTGAGTGAGTTCAGGGATTCCCTGCCGCCACCCCACCGCCGATGCCTGCAGCGGCAAAAGCCGCAAAGGAAAAGTTTTGGGTAAGCAAGTTCAGGGATTCCCTGCCGCCATCCCACCGCTGATTCCTGCAGCGGCAAAAGCCGTGCAGGAGAAGTTTTGGGAGTGCCCCCTGAAGCTCCCGTTTCAACCCTTGCCTCTGCCTGCCACAGGTTGAAGCTCCTGTTTTGGGTGCAGGAGAGAAAGCAGGAAAGGAAGAGAGGGAGAGAGAGAGAGAGAGAGAGAGAGAAAAGAAAGAATGAAAGAAAAAGAGGCAATAAAGAGAAAGAGAGAGAGGAAGGGAGAGAAAGTCCTTGATTTATGACCAGAATTGAGCCCAAAATTGACCACATATTTGGTGGCACACAGAATCGCCAGAGCTATGAAACCTCACACCATTGCTGAGGATTTACTGTTGCCAGCGGCCAAAGACATTGTTCGAGTTATGATCGGAGATGAATTTGTTAAGAAATTGAGTCCGATTTCCTTATCTAACAACACTGTCCGCAGAAGAATAGATGACATGTCTGCTGATATTCTTGATCAGGTAATCCAGGAAATTAAATCTGCTTCACTTCCAATATTTAGTATCCAGCTTGATGAATCTACAGACGTTGCAAACTGTTCACAGTTACTGGTTTACGTGAGGTATATTAATGATGGCAACTTTAAAGATGAGTTTCTTTTTTGCAAACCTCTTGAAACGACAACTACTGCACGTGATGTATTTGACACAGTTGGTTCATTTCTGAAAGAGCATAAGATCTCCTGGGAAAATGTTTGTGGTGTTTGCACAGATGGTGCTCCAGCCCTGCTAGGATGTCGATCTGGATTTCAACGTTTGGTACTGAATGAGTCACCCAAAGTCATCGGAACTCACTGTATGATTCATCGGCAAATATTAGCAACGAAGACGCTGCCACAAGAATTACAAGAAGTAATGAAAAGTGTCATAAATCCTGTTAATTTTGTAAAGGCAAGCTCTTTAAACAGTCGGCTGTTTTCGCAACTGTGCAACGAGTTGGATGCGCTGAACAATGCTCTGCTATTTCACACTGAAGTGAGATGGTTGTCAAGAGGAAAAGTTTTAAAACGTGTTTTTGAGCTTCGTGATGAACTCAAAATGTTTTTTAATCAGAAAGCAAGACCGCAGTTCGAAGCACTTTTCAGCGATAAAAGTAAACTGCAGAAAATAGCTTATTCGGTTGATATCTTTGCCATCTTGAATGAGTTAAATTTATCACTGCAAGGACCAGATGCAACATGCCTCGATTTGTCTGAAAAGATCCAAGCATTCCAAATGAAACTTCAGCTTTGGCAAAAAAAATTGGATGAAAATAAAATTTACATGTTGCCTACCTTATCTGCTTTCTTTGAGGAACATGACATTGAACAAGACAAAAAGATTACGATGATAATTTCTGTGAAAGAACACTTGCACATGCTTGAAGACGAAGTTTCATCGTACTTTCCAAATCTACCTGACACCCCATTTGCACTTGCCAGAAGCCCATCACAGTCAAAGTTGAAGATGTTCCTGAGACAGCACAAGAGGAGTTCATTGAACTTATTAACAGTGATGCAGCGAGAACTGATTTCGCTACAATGCCAGTTACCAAATTCTGGATCAAGTGTTTGCGGTCATATCCTGTTCTGTCTGAGACTGTGTTGCGCCTCCTTCTTCCATTTCCAACAACATATCTTTGTGAAATAGGGTTTTCCAGCTTGTTGGTTATCAAGTCTAAATACAGAAGCAGACTTGTTGTGGAAGATGATCTTCATTGTGCTCTTGCAAAGACTGCCCCGAGAATTTCTGATCTGGTGAGAAAGAAGCAATCGCAACCTTCGCACTGATGTTGGCTTTTTATGCATACTGTTACAAAATGTACCAATGTAGTTTACTGTTGTTGTATTAAAACTGTTATCCATACTACACCATGCTTCAAGACAAAATTTCATTTATTTGTAATTAGAAATAAATATTTCACAATATATAATTACATATTGTTTTTGTGATTAATCACAATGCTTTAATTATGTTCAATTTGTAACAATAAAAATACATCCTGCATATCAGATACATTACGATTCATAACAGTAGCAAAATTACAGTTATGAAGTAGCAACGAAAAAAATTTTATGGTTGGGGGTCACCACAACATGAGGAGCTGTATTAAAGGGTCGTGGCATTAGGAAGGTTGGGAACCACTGCTTTAAATGGTCTCTCAGTCTGGTTCAGTAGGAATCACAATCATGGGAAAGACTGCTGACCTGACAGTTGTGCAGAAAACCATCATTGACACCCTCCATAAGGAGGGAAAGCCTCAAATGGTAATTGCAAAAGAAGTTGGATGTTCCCAAAGTGCTGTATCAAACCACATTAATAGAAAGTTATGTGGAAGGGGAAAGTGTGGAAGAAAAAGGTGCACAAGCAGCAGGGATGACCGCAGCCTGGAGAGGATTGTCAGGAAAAGGCCATTCAAAAGTGTTGGGGACTTTCACAAGGAGTGGACTGAGGCTGGAGTCAGTGCATCAAGAGCCACCACACAGAGACGGATCCTGGACATGGGCTTCAAATGTCGTATTCCTCTTGTCAAGCCGCTCCTGAACAACAAACAATGTCAGAAGCGTCTTACCTGGGCTAAAGACAAAAAGAACTGGTCTGTTGCTCGGTGGTCCAAAGTCCTCTTTTCTGATGAGAGCAACTTTTGTATCTCATTTGGAAACCAAGGACCCAGAGTCTGGAAGAAGAATGGAGAGGCACACACTGCAAGATGCTTGAAGTTCAGTGTGAAGTTTCCACAGTCTGTGTTGATTTGGGGAGCCGTGTCATCTGCTGGTGTTGGTCCACTGTGCTTCATTAAGTCCAGGGTCAACGCAGCCGTCTACCAGGAGATTTTGGAGCACTTCATGCTTCCTTCCGCAGATGAGCTTTATGGGGATGCTGACTTCATTTTCCAGCAGGACTTGGCACCTGCCCACACTGCCAAAAGTACCAAAACCTGGTTCAATGACCATGGGATTACTGTGCTTGATTGGCCAGCAAACTCGCCTGACCTGAACCTCAGAGAGAATCAATGGGGCATTGCCAAGAGAAAGATGAGAGACATGAGACCGAACAATGCAGAAGAGCTGAAGGCCGCTATTGAAGCATCCTGGTCTTCCGTAACACCTCAGCAGTGCCACAGGCTGATAGCATCCATGCCACGCCGCATTGAGGCAGTAATTAATGCAAAAGGGGCCCAAACCAAGTACTGAGTACATATGCATGCTTATACTTTTCAGAGGTCCGATATTGTTCTATGTACAATCCTTGTTTTATTGATTTCATGTAATATTCTAATTTTCTGAGATTGTGAATTTGGGGTTTTCATGAGCTGTAAGCCATAATCCTCAAAATTATGACAAATCAAGGCTTGAACTATCTTGCTTTGCATGTAATGAGTCTATCTCATATATTAGTTTCACCTTTTAAGTTGCATTACTGAAATAAATGAACTTTTGCACGATATTCTAATTTTTCGAGTTTCACCTGTATATAATTGAAAGAAAGTTTTAATGTAGTTTTGGGTCCTGGGTTTATACAGTAGGATTGAAAATGAGGGGTTTTTTCTCCTTTATATATGCTTGAGTAATTTTTAAAGTTTGTAAAGTATTATTGAAAATGAATTTTAAAATACGTATGTTAAGAGGAATTTTAAAAAAAGCAAAGTTAAAAAAATATGTATTTCTTTTGACCCCGGCCCCAGAGGCTGATTTATCTCCGCATGCTGATTCGGAGGATGATATGGAGGAGGAGGAAGCTGTCACGAGCTATGTGCTGGGGGGGGGGGCGTCTTCACTGGTGAGTCAGCAAGAACTGACAGTTGCTGACGTGCCTATGGACCCCAGCCAAATTGAGGAGGAAACAGAGGCCGGTAACGACGAGGGGGAGCCCCTATTGGATGCAAGAGAGAGAAATCGCTTCTGGACTTTGTGCTTGATTGAAAAAAAATGAAATTTTGATTTTGTTTTTGTTGATAACACAGGTTTGTCGTTATAGAAATGGCTAGTATATACTACTGTATAAAAGTATGAATTTGAGGTTGTAATGTTATTATCTTCTACTGTGCCAAACAGTTGGAAGTCAACGTGTTTCTTTTTCCCTTCCCCCTTCCCCCTTCCCCTTATTATGGAATTCTAGGAACTGACACAGAATTCCGGAATCAAACAGAAAAGGTTTATTGCGCAAGGTTCAGTGGCAACACAAGAAGCAAAAACTGAACCCCGAAGGGTTCTGATGCAGTTACTCTTATACATACTTTTGACATGTTATGATTGGTTACAGTTCTGACAGCCCACAGCTCCCCCCCCCTTGTTGCTACACCATACTCTTTAGCTAGCCTTCCTTTGTTTCTTAAGCAGGAAACTCCATGCGGGTTAGTTCTGCAATTTGACATAAGTGCCTCTGCGGTTTGAATTCTTGAACTCTCCAACTGTAGAATGGTGAGCTAACCTGTGGTTTGAGTAACTTTGCGGTTTAACTTTTTGAACCCAGTATTTATCTCTTATATTTACTAGTTAAACGACCCTTAGAGATCATTTAGGCTGACCCCGTATTATTTCACTTTTCTATCCAATTTCATTATTCTATATTATTCCCCCCTTTGGAAGTTTTTCCATGCAGAAACTTCCACTGTTTCCCATCTGTTTCATGCTTTTCAGTGGGTACATTCTATACTACTTAATAAGCAAGCAAGTATATAATATATAACATAATCAGTTCAGGATAAGGATATATATTAATGCAAAGGAAAGATAAGTAATACATATGATTTTCTATCTTATTCTCTGAAGCACTTTCTCTAATTACCCAGTTGAGAGTTGTACATATGTTCCTGTATCAGAAACTTCATTTTCATCAAAGAGATCAGGGTCAATTTTACAGTCTATAAGGCTTTCCATCAAAATCAACTCATTTTCAACTTTTATCTCCTTTACTGTTCTCATAGCTAGTTGTCTGAACAAAGAATAAAAGCCAGGCCTATCACAACAGGAATAACATCTGTCTAATTCAGCCAGGCAATGGGGCTTCTAGTGTAGGGTCCTTTTGCTTATCTCTGAGAATTGTGCCTTCAAAAACATGACGGGAGCTTGCATTGCTAAGGGGAAGTAGGACACATAAGCCTGTGTTGGATCTAATGGAGACATGTGGTGGTATTGAGAAAGTGACCTTCTGTTGAAATAATAGTGGGCATAAGGAAAAATGCCACTAGTTAGTTTTTACATCCATAAGTGTCATTCTAGGGTCAAGTGTATTTCTGATGGACATTGATCTCCCATCAGGGATCCTACAGGAATATCTGGTTCCCGATGTCACTTTACACACAAGGAGGGTGACCCTAGGATTTCCACACTAACAGCTATAAGACCAACAATGGGGAACGGTTCATTCCCAGCCTTTTGAATGCATTATAAAAGTCTCCTTGCAATTTGGCTACTGTTACTTTGGTTCTCCATTTAATATCTTTTTCAAGGACTATTGTGGCCCTGGTCCTGACCCAAAGATCTGGCTCAACTGGAACAGCATTATAAGATGAAGGACCAGCAGACAAACACAACCAGCATTTTTGGCTTAGGGTAGGGTCAGACTGATTAACTAGGCTTTAGCTCAATTCCAGTATTCTTAACATGTAGTTCCCTTTTCTCAATTGTTACAGGGGCCCATTCTCCCTTTGTTCTACCCCACTCGGTTCTGGGATTGTCAGATGCTTGTCTTTAGGTTGGCTTAGGTCCAGGGTACTGACCCCACCTATTTATGATACATCGTTGGCGGGAGTGGACCTGTTCCAAAGAGTTCACACCTGGTGATCTGTTCCTGCCCTGTTCTTTGTGGTTTTTCAACTTTCCCAGATAAGAGTAAGGGGGTGGGGGTGTCACTTGGGCATTCTCACAACATTGGGAACTACTATTCAATGTGTTATTACTCATTAGGCCTTTTGCCAATAATAGCCAAAGCCACAGAAAACTCATAATTGTCCTCTACACAGAACCTATCCAATCACAATTCCCTTAATCTACAAAATCACCACATCAGGAAGAAGGTTAGGGTTATATGTGACTTGGACTAACAAAAACAGGAAGTATCTTAGATCTGCCTCTTTAGCTTGCCCCCTCCTTTCCCTTCTTCTGCCGTGCGCAGGGAACCAGCTTCCGGGGTGGTTCAGCAAGGCTTGTCATCTCAGACTGTGCGTAGAGAATCCATTGCCGGTAGGATTCAGCAGAGTCTATCTTCGCATCGTACGTTGAGAACCCTTTTCCGTTCAGGTTCAGTAAGATGCTTTTTGGTGAATTTCAGTACTAGGGGCTTATCTGTCCTCTGCACTTGATATTGTACTGGGTCAGAATCTTTTGCTGCCTCGAGTCTGGTCCAATGGATCCAGCTCTTCCCTTCTAAGGTTTTAACTGCTAATGGAGAACACATGACAACAGTATAGGGCCCCTTCCATCTGGGTGTTAATGGGTCCTCTTTCCAATGCTTAACCCACACTCTATCTCCTGGTTTGAACGAACATGTTGGTGTCTCCACTGGCGGTGGGACCTGTTCTAGTACATAATGTCTCAATTTATTTACCTGATCATTGTGTAGTTGTAATTGCTGGACCAATTTTTGTGCCTCTATTCCTGCCTTATGCCCCAAGTCTGGATACCCCTGTATAGGTGTAAATAACACAGGGGGTCGTCCATATAGGGGTTCAAACGATGAGAGTTTTAGGGAGGTTCGAGGCATGGTTCGCATAGCATATAAAGCCATAGGTAATACTTCTATCCAATTCAAATGTGTTTCTAGACAAAATTTAGTAATTATGGATTTGATAGTCCTGTTAGCTTGTTCAGATTTTGCAGCCGACTGGGGCCGAAATGCACAGTGATGGCACCATTTCACACCTAATGCTTCAGCCAAATGTTTATCTGATGTACAAATTCTGGTCCATTGTCCGATGATATTCTGGTTGGGCAGCCAAATCTTGGAATGATTTCTTTAAGTAACGAACGAGCCACCTGGATAGCTTTTTTATTGATGGTGGGGAATGCCTCAACCCACCCAGAGTAAGTATCAATGAAGAGTAATAACGCGCAATACTTGTTGCGCCTTGGCATATCAGTAAAATCAACAACTAAATAGTCCATAGGTATATATGAAATAGGCTGGGTTCCTGGGGGTAGTTGTTTCCCTTGTCTTGCATTCACTTGAGCACATATGGAACACTGGTTGCACTCTCTAGCAATAATTGCAGCTGCCATCGGAATATAGAAAGACCTCTCCAATTGTTGTAACAGGGAAGTTTTTCCTAAATGATGTTCACGATGGGCATGTCGTACTAATGGTACGGCTAGAGCTAACAGGACTGCTACCGTTCCGTCTGGGAGATGCCACCAGCCTTTCAATGAGGTAGCGTGGAAATCTAACCTCAGTTTTTGTTCCTCCGTGGGGGTGTATGTAGGATCTGATTTTTCATGGGCTTGAATTTTAACTACATATAAATTAAAATTTTAAAAAAATTGAATTGACAATATGGAACATTGGGAATATGAGGAACTAATGGAAATGTTTAAGAAGGTGCGTGAAGCGTTTAAGGGTGATAAAGAAGCAGAAATCTGGTTAAAACACAAAAAAAAGGAAAAAGAGAATATAAATGTGAAGCAAGAACATAACGTTGAAAGGAAAATAATTGAAGATTACACTGGGATTGACAGTGAAAAACAAAATGTGGATGGGGGGAATATTACCCAAAAAAGAAAGGAAGAGAAGGAAATGGGAAAAGACTGAGGGGGAGAATTAAAAGGGTAACTATTTTAAAAATGAGAGAAAGGATTCAGGGGAAAAGATACAATAAATAGAAAAAGAAAAAGAAAAAGAAAAAGAGGAGGAGGAGAAGGAGAAGGAGAAGGGAGAAAAGGAGAAAAATATTAAGAAGTGGAATTTTGGAGAGACCAAAAGAAAATTGGTAAAAGGGGAAGAATAATGAAGAGAAGGAAGGGAAATAAAGCATTTATTAGTTGATTTAAAGGAAATGTATTAATAGTAGAAATTGTATGTAAGAAGTAAATAAGAAGAGTATATTGTTTATTGTAAAATGGATCAGCAGGTGTAATATGAAATGTAGATTGGTTTAAATATGAAAATAATGGAAATTAAGATATAAAATTAAAATGCTAGTAAATGATGTATGTAAGAAGTAAAAAAGAAGAAATATATTGTTTATTGTAAAATGGATTAGCAGACACAATATGAAATGAAGATTGGTTTAAATGTCAAAATAACTGAAATTAAGATATAAAATTGAAAGGCTAGTAAATGAGGAAAGTAATTGATGTTGGAATAAGAAATTAGGAACTAAGGAAAATAAGAGGTGGAAAGTTAATTAAGTCAAAAGGTTTCAATGTAAAAATGGAATGAGTTGAAATACATTGTTAATAATTTAAAAATGTGATGGGGACTTTGAAAAATATAGTTAATAAGTGGGGGGAAAAATCGGGGTTCCCCAGATACCAGTGTGGAAAATATTGAATTGAAAATGAATACAACAATGGAAAGAGAATGGAAGGAGGAGTAGAGGGAAGAAGGAGAAGAGAGGAAGGAGAGAGAGGAATAGAAGAAAGGGAAAAGGAGAGGAAGAAAGGGAGGAGAAATAAGAGGAGGAGAGAAGGTGAGAAAGGGAGGAAGGAATGGAGGAGGGGGAAAGGAAGGGGAAGTAGAGAAGGAGTAGGGGAGGAGGAAAGAGGAAAGTAGAAAAGGATAGAAGAAGAGAGGAAAGAGAAAGAGAGAAGAGGAGAAGAAGAATTGTTGTAAAACAAGGGAGATGAAATGGTAGAAAGGCAACCCCGAGCATGTTCAAACTTATTAGGACGAAGAATGAATTAATATGAAAGTTAAAAGGGAATATATATGATTAACAATGGATAAGATAACTAATTGAAATAATGTTAAGAAACTAGGATTTGAGGGCGGATAGTGATGCTGTTTATATAATAAGCTTAGAAGTATTAAGATAAGATAAAGTATGGAAAAAGAATATTTTGGCAAAAATAGTAACTATGTAAAATGAAATTGGATATGATAAGTTGTATCAGATACGATACGGTCAATACTTTGTTCATAAAATATGTGTGTGTGTGTGTGAAAGAAAAAAATCAATAAAACTTGTTTTTTTTTAAAAAAATTATCACCATGTCAGCTAATAGTTGGGTAACTTTTAGCATGAATTACGGCCTTACAACGTCTTCCCATAGAGTGAACCAAGTCTTTTAGTTCTGCAGCTGTTATAATGTGAAACCAAGATTGAATGATTGTTTCTATTAACTGGGTTTTATTGCTGGGTCGCTTCTGACTATCAAGTTTCTTTAGTCGGCTCCATAGATTTTCAATTGGGTTAAGGTCTGGGCTATTCCCAGGCCATTCCAGGGGTGGAATATGATTACCATATTTTTTGGACTATAAGACGCACTGGCGTATAAGATGCACCAAGATTTCGAAGAGGTAAGTAAGGAAAAAAAGGTTTTTGCCTTCCCTAGCACCCAGGAGCACTCTGCAGGCCTCCCAAACCCTCTACGCGCCCCGTTTTTTGCAAAAATCGGCCCATTTTTGCAAAAAATGGGGTGTGCAGAAGGTTTGAGAGGCCTGCAGAGGGCTCCTGGGGGCTGGCGGAGGGCAAAAGCATCCCCATTTTTGCAAAAAACAGGTCCATTTTTGCAAAAACTGGGTAAAAAATGGGGCACACAGAGGGTTTGGGAGACCTGCAGAGTGCTCCTGGGGGCTGGGGGAGGGCAAAAATGCCCCCGTTTTTTGCAAAAACGGGAACGTTTTTGCCCTCCCCAGCCCCCAGGAGCACTCTGCAGGTCTCCTAAACGCTCCGCGCACCCTGTTTTTGTGAAAAACGGGCCCATTTTTCATAAAAATGGGACGAGCGGGGCGGGGCTTTGGGAAGCCAAAAATGGCTGTATTCGGTGTATAAGACGCACCAACATTGCTACCCTCTTTTAGGGGGGGAAAAAGTGCATCTTATACTCTGAAAAATATGGTATCTTGAAACTCCAAAAAAAAAGTGGCGTTATTAGCCATCAAACCTCAAAAATACATTTTCCCCAAAAGGTTTCCACAATTTTGGCCACTACTGTACGCCCTACCCCAAAAATCATCCCTAGTGAAGGGGGTGGGCGTGGCCAGCACAGGAACTAGCCCTTCCCTTCCCCGGTCACCTCATGGCTGCTGGGCCAGTTAACCACTGTCAGCTGATCCAGCGAGGACCGGGAGTTCTGCCTCTCCAGGTGCCTAGAGATGTTTCCAGCACACTCTTGCTAGCCCCAGCCCTGCCCACAACACCAGGCAACCTTGTAGCCGAAGACCCCTCTGTTCCTCAGCTCACCTTTTGGCTATGGAGCAGGCGGTGGCCACAGTTTGTGCTCCACCAGGCCTGGACCTCGGGTGTTGCTTAGGCTGCTGCTAAGGCAGAAAGCCATATGGCCCGTCGGAATCGGCTCCCTCCCCTGCCTCTACCTGTTGTGACCTGTCAGCGGCCTGTGCAGCTAGTAGCTGATTCCAACAGCAAGGAGGCTGGTGTGGTGCTGCGCCAGCAGCCTGTGCAGCTGGCACTCGAGTCGGACAATGAGGAGGCTGGAGAAGATGTGGTGCCAGAGGCGGGGATTCAGCCAGGGCCTTCAGAAGCTCCAAATAGTGAAGAGGAAGAAGAGGAGAAGCCTCTTCTTGATGCACGGGCGTGCAGAGCTGCCAAAAGGCAGGAGTGGCTCCTCAGGAGGAGGTCTCCTCGAGAGTAAGGCTTGGGGCTAATTGGCCAGTCCCTTAGCCTATTTAAGGAAGGACGACGACTGAGGCAATTTGCAGGGAACAACTTCGTTCACTCTCCTTCGCGTCTTGATCTTAGTTCTCTGCAAATTGGTTCTGGGCTTTCTGCCAACCATAGTAAGATTATGATTATTTATTCTTTGGATTCTTGTAGACTGTTAAGAAAGTTAATTAACAGCCTTTGTTTGAAGAAGACTGATTTAATTTAGTAAACTAAGGTTTGTACAGACTTTGTGTGTGCTGCGTTCTTTGGGGTCTGTAGCTGGGGCAGAACACTACCCGGCTGGAAACTCCCCTCCCCTCCACAGTTATTTGGCGGTTCTGCGCCTCTGTTCGCGTCACAGAAGCGCGTCACCCGGGATCATTGATCGCTAATTCTCGCTGCCGTAGCCCCCATTGCTGTTGGCTTGGTAGGGACCGCCTCCATTGCGAACTGTCGCTGTAACTTGACAGCGCTGGCTGCCTTCTGGCTCTCTGAATCTCTGTCTCTCCCGGGAATGATGGCGAGCCCCTTTTCTGGCTCGACAGCAAACCTCATAAAAAGTGAAATGGAGACCATGAACAAGTAAAAAGCAGATTTGTTATATATATATATATATATATATATATATATATATATATATATATAT
>WNWU01008770.1:2748-16787 GCA_012654045.1 Ptyas mucosa | reverse complement strand
TGGTAATTTTATAATCTGCGCATATCCTTATCGATCCATCAGGCTTCATGGGGGTCACAATGGGCGTCTCCCATGCCGCGTGATCGATTGGCTCCAGTATGCCTTGGGCTATCAGCTTATCTAGCTGAGCATCTACTTTGTGCCTCAAGGCAAACGGAACTCGGCGGGGCTTATGCCTAATTGGTGTAATCCCCTTATCTAAGTTTAAGGAAATTGGCTTCCCCACAAATTTCCCCAGCTTACCGTCGAAGACTTCCTGGAACTCTTCGAGGAGTGAGTCGAGTTCGTCCCTTCTAATTTGGTTGACCCCTTGAATTTTGAGTCCTAGCGGCTGGAACCATTCCATGCCCAGCAAGGTAGGGCGGCGGCGGTCGACGACGGTGATAGGGAGTTCCCCCTGGAACACTCTGAAGGAAACTTTGATGGAGGTTCTGCCCAGTACCCCTATGGGGTTTCCCCCAAAGTCAATCAGTTTGGAACGTAGTGGTTTGAGGTCTTTTTTCTGCACGCCTGGCTTCAGGCTCTTTAACCGTTTCCAGTCCATAATGGAGTAGATCGAGCCCGAATCTACCTCCATTGAACAGGGAGACCCTTCCACGTGCACAGTCACCAGACACTTGGAGGTGGACTCCTCCTCATCAGTGAAATGGATTGTTGTTTGATGTACCGCTCTTTTCCGGTTTCCGTCGTTTCCCCCTCGTCTAGGCTGGTACGAGGACCGTCTAGATGACCTCACGTTGTCCTCCTGATTTTCTCTATTCCGGTACCCGTATGGCTCGGAATCTGGATCCACTGCTCTGCAGGCCTCTGCAATGTGCCCCCTCTTGTTGCAGCGTCTGCACGTTGCATCCCTCCATCTGCATGTCGCTCTGGGGTGGTCACCTTTGCAGCTGCCGCAACGCTCCCGTCGATCCAGATTTTTCGCGGTTTCTCGCCAGGGGGGGTCTGGATATTTTGTGTACCTCCGCTTCTCCTTCTGACTCCGATCCAGCTGTGGAGTCTTCGGTTGAGGATGTTTGGGCTCTCCGGATTTTGTGAATGCCCTTAGCTCGGTGCATTGCGACTGCGGCTTTCTCGGATGTTTCCGCGGCCGTGGCTTCTTCAATCACCTCTTTGAGCACCAGCTTCTTTTTGCCCAAAAACTTCTTCTGAAGAGCCCTGTCCCTCATGCCAAACACAATGCGGTCAGCAATGACATTGTCCACATTGTTGAAGTCACAGCTGACCGCTAACTGGCGTAGGGAGGCCACAAATTCTTTAATTGTCTCACCTTCTTTCTGGAATTTCTGCTGGAACTTGAAGCGGTTAGCCACCGGCGTTTCTGTTGGCGCGTAGTGTTCCTGCAGGATGCGTTGCAGGTCGGTCCATGGTAGGTCCTCGATGTCCCGGGGGGAAACAAGGTTGATGGCCATCGCAAGAATCTTGGGGCCGCAGTGCGCCAGGAACAATCCTCTCTGTCTTTCGTCGTCGGCATTCCTGATGTTATTGCCTTTCAGGAATTGGCGAAAGCGGATCATATAGTGAGTCCAGATCTCTCTTCCTGGCTGGACGGGGGTCAGCGTCAGCAATGCGGATTCTGGGTTTGCCATTGCTGCGGACCTTCGGCGAGTGACTTCAGCTCAGAGTCGCTTCGCTTCGTCGAGGTAGCTTCGTGCTGTGCCGTTCATGCTCGGTTCAGTCCTTCGTCGCCAGTGTAAGATCAGCGCAGGGAAAGCAAGACACGACCAGCTCGGGTCTCTTCAGTAACTTTATTCAGCTCAGAACAAGACAAGGAACTGTGCTGCCGGAGCCCTTTTTATAGTGCTCCGGCAGGGTAGCTGTCCAATGACAGCTACTTGAATCTCCCGCCGGTGGATTTGCCAATCCCCGGGCGGATGCCCATATAAGGACATAACAATTGGGAATTGTTTTTAAAAGTGTGGATTAACCAAGAGGAGATAGAGAACTGACTGAATTTTCCTGTTTGCAATAAGATGGAATGACTTCTAATAATTTTGATGTAAATTACTGACTAGAACTAACTAAAAAGTACTAAAAAGAATTGTAACTTTGAAACGGTTTTGTTTTACTGAAAGAAATAGTCTGCAGTGCCATCTAGTGGCAGAAGAAAAAGGTTTGCTTTTAAGATGACCTAGATAGTCTGGACTGGAGTGATAAGGAAACAGATGTGCAAGAGAGAGAGAGATTGGATTGCTAACTTTGTCCCACGTCTCAATTTTTATTTTCCCTGTTTTGCTTTTTTATTTACTTCTTTGAGCTCTTTGAAGTATTTTGTTTTGGATTGGTTTTTGGTGGAACTCTTCTTGGCTTTTTTCTTTTTTTTTCTTCTCTCTCTGCATGATTGGAAAAGAAGTGACCTATATAGAATTTGGATTTATTCTAACATTAGAAATCCTATTAAACAGAATTAGAGCAAATCATGAGGTAAAGGGAATGAAAATTAAAAGAAAAGAATATAAGGCGCAGGCCTTTGCAGACGATGTGGTATTTATTATTGAGGAACCTCTGGAATCTGGCCCAGTTTTATTACAAGAAATAGGAAGGTACGGGGAAGTATCAGGACTTAAAATCAACAAAGGGAAAACCAAAATGTTAGTTAAGAACTTAACAACAACTCAGAAAAAAGAATTAGAAAAGGAATTGGACTTGGACTTACAAATTGTTAAAAAAATCAAATACCTAGGGATATGGTTAACAGCGAGATGTTCATCCCTAAAGGAAGGTAACTATGTGGCTTTGGTCCAAAAGATAAAAAGGGATCTGGAAAAGTGGGAGAAGTTACAAATATTGCTTTTAGGTAGGATAGCGTCTATTAAGATGAATATCCTACCTAAACTACTATATCTATTTCAAACGATACCCATCCCATTAGATAAAAAATTCTTCATAGAATTCAACAAAATTACTACTAAATTCGTCTGGTCCGTGAAAAAGGCAAGGATAAAATTACAATCACTTCAAGATAGTAGATGTAGGGGTGGTTTTAGTCTTCTGGCGTGGAAAATTTTTCATAAAGCAGCTACGTTAGTTTGGATAAGAGATTGGGTCAATTTAAGGAATAGAAGAATTTTAACTCTGGAAGGACACAACCTACAAAAGGGGTGGCATGCTTTTATGTGGGACAAAAGGAATAGGATACATTCATACTTTTTTAGACATAAAATTAGAGATGCATTGATACGAGTTTGGGAAGAAGTAAGGAGGAAGCATTATATGAAAATTCCAGGCTGGCTATGTACCATGGAAGCTATGATCCACCCCAACACAGTAGATATCAGTAAAATGCTTAGATACACAGAAATTTTAGATAAACAAGGAAAACTTAAAAGTAACCAGGTATTAAAAGAACAGGGAATGCCCATTGATTGGTGGCCATACTTACAAATACAATCCAGATATAAGAAAGATATGGAAGAATTTGGTATTGACATGGAATCAAATCAATTAGATAAATTGCTGATGGGCCCCGAAAGAAAATTAATATCCAAATTATATAATTACTTATTAGAATTTGATAGAGCGAAGGAGGTGGTAAAAGAACCGATGATCGCATGGGCCAAAAATATAGGGCACAATATAAACTTAGATGAATGGGAAACTATTTGGAATAAAAATTATACGTTAACAAAATCAGCAGCATATTTATTTATTATTATTTATTGGTTCAATTTATATGCCACCCTTCTCCGGAGACTCAGAGCGGCTTACAATGTGTTAAGCAATAGCCTTCATACTTTTGTATATACCTGCTTAGTAGGGCTTTCGGCCCCCCCAAGCGGTGTTCTTTTTTTTTTTTTATACAAAGTCAGCTTATTGCCCCCACAATCTGGGTCCTCATTTTACCTACCTCGAAAGGATGGAAGGCTGAGTCAACCTTGAGCCTGGTGAGATTTGAACTTGCAGTAATTGCAGGCAGCTGGTGCTACTTAACTTAAAGTACTTAACAGCACTTTAGTCTGCTGCGCCACCAAGGCTCTTAACAGGATTGGATTACAAATAATTACAATTGTAATTGTAATTACAAATTACAAATAAACCATAATTTTGTAATTGTAATTGGATTACATTTGTAATTGGATTACAAATAAACCATAAGTGGATTACAAATTTCTCTTATACAGCGTCATGAAGTAATTTACAGCACATTTACACCCAACAGCAAGTCCCTCAATGACAGAAACACAAAAAATATTGGAGGCGATGGAGTTAAAGAATTTTATGCAGTCACTACACAATGATTTAAAACAGGACTTAAAAGAAATGAAAGAGTTGATTGGGAAAAATGAAGAAAGAATTCAAAAAGTTGAGGAAAAAGTAGATTTGACAGAAAAGAAAGTTGAAGAATTAGAAGAAAAATTGATATCAGTTGACAAAAATCAAGAGAGGACAATTCTCTCGTTGCAGATGGACCGTTCTGATTTTTACCTAAGATTTCAAAATATAGAGGAGGAAAAAGGGAGAAATTTGCCAGATGTGATTGCTGAGATGTTGGCAGAGGTCATGGAAGAACCCAAGGAGAAAATTTTGAATCAGTTGAAGCACTGAGAAGTAAGGAAAACTGAATGTCAGAAAAAGTACTTGGTAGTATGAAGATCCCAGACAGAAGGCTTCAGTTTGCAACAAGGCTGTCTACCTAATTCTCCACACTAAAATTATGAAAAAAGGAGGGTTTCCAACCAGGAAGATTTCTGGTTCATAATAGATGCCCCTCCTTACTCATAGATGTTCATCCAAGTAATTATGTTGAGATTCAGGTTTGGAGTGAGGATATCTTCTTACTGATAGTAAAGAGAAGCTGACATTGACTGACAGTGTATTTGGGATTTTTTTTGCACCACAGTGCTATGAAAGAGGTGTTTCTTCTCATCTTTCCTACAGATTCTAAACCGCTCTGTTACTGTTCATTGTTGAACATATTTCTGAGTAAATTCAAAGCAGGCAATACTAATATAACTTCTCCCAGCTTTGTATTACAGGAGTCAGATCTAGATTATGGTACTGTGGATTCCATTGTCACTTGCACTTAGATTTCCATTTAATTCTTTGTCTAATACCTATGTGAAACAAGAGAGGCAAGGTCATCCAGGAGTTTAGACTGAGCATATAAATTGTGCATTGTTTTCTACCTGCTAATCTTGTTTGGATCCAGTCTAGAACAGATGAGGGAAAACAAACTGAACCTAATCCAAATAAAGTGAAGGTATGGCTGCTTGAGAAAATCATTTACCTGGATAAAGGTTTTCAATTGGCTTTGACTTTTTATGGAGGACTAGGTAGACTTCTTCATGGTTCCTTGGAGACAGCGTCATCTACGGAAGCATGAACAGAGGCACCTGGTTGAAGCCACAGTGATATCACATCTGCCATGACATTATCATGCCAATGATGCAAATTCTGTAATTTGTGTCAATTGAATGTCATAATTTATTCATGTGCATAATGATGCCATGACATACATGTCCCCTGCAAATACCCATGGGCACAATGGTTTTTGTGTTTATGTGTATCTTTAGGTTTGTTTACCACTGGAACTCTTCACCACTTGCCCCTTTATCCAGATAAAGTGAAACTTATTTCACTTACAATATAATAAGACTGACTATATTTTTAATCTACTCAATAATTGGATTATATCATTCCAACATATTATAGGCATTAAAAATGGTTAAAATCCAGGACTTCCGGTGGCACCGCAGGCATCGATGGCTGCTCCCTTTGGAGCGCTAGCCCCGCAATCTCGTTAAAGCTGCTAGAACAGTGAAAATCAGCTGTCTAGCGGCTTGGAAACTTTCCCCTCAGGAAAAGGGGGGAAAGAGAGCAGCCAGGCTTGGGTAGAGCTCCCCAAGAGCCCCAGGAACAATTCTGGGGGCTTGAAGGACGAGAGCTCCCCGGAAGCCTGACACAAGCTCCGGACCCGGGACGCTTCTGTTTTAAGCAGAACAAGACACCGCGACCACTCCTGCAACAATTTTACAACATATTGGATACAAAAGCAGGCAGAGCGAAGTCAGGAGGGACTCTAATTGCAAGTATTAAACTTTAACTCCTGTGTATTGAATACTTCCTTCTGGATTACAAAGGGAAGAAAGTGAAAGGAAATGGCGCCAAGCCTTAACTGGGCATGGTAGTGAAAGTTAACTGTAAAGTAATCTTCAGTGTTGACAGACCTTGCTGAAAATAATTGAAACTTGTTTTTTAAAAAAGAAGAATTAAATTGGATTGCAGATAAACTTAAAACTTACTGAGGACTGGAAGCTAACTGCAAATTAAGTTGATTTAATGGACTTATTGTTCTGGCTGTTGTAAAAGTTTTAAATTGAAATTGGAAATTGGAAAATGGCTTCCAGGCAAATAAAAACTGCTGTGCCCAAAAGTACTGGGAGCTTTCCTGCCCAACCATCTAAACTGCAATCTTTGTCAGCCCCAGTGGAACCACAAGTTTTAACATTGGAAGCCTTGCAGCAAGCTTTAAAGCTACAAGCCTTTGCTTTAGAGGGGAAAATTACCTCTGCCTTTGAGGAAAAAATGAAGGAGGTGACTGAAAAAATGAATGAGGTGACTGAAGAGATGGCAGAAATTAAAGATGTAATTCAAGATCGAAACAAGGAAATTAGAAAAGACATTATTTTCGCATTTCAGGGTTTGGCAAGCCATATTGAAGGGTTAGATGAAAGGCTGGAGGAAATTAATCAATCCAACGTGAACCTGGAGAATAAAATGGGGGAGGTTCAGACACAGATGGAGAAGGCAGATCTAGAAGTGATGATGATACAATACAGGTCGATGGAATTTGCCATAAGAGTAAGAGGCTTGAAAGAAAATAACCAAGAGAACCTGAGAGAGATCTTTGCAGAAGCCTTTGTACAGATAATTGGAGAAAGAAAGGAAGATCTGGAATGGCAAATTGATAAAATTTATCGTGTAAATTCATGGGTGACTAGACAGAGAAATTTACCAAGAGACATTGTAATCTATTTTACAACAAGGAGGATAAGAAATGAAATCTTACAGGCTACTTATAAAAACAAACTCCAAGTGGCAGGGCAGGAGGTTTTAACATTGAAAGAAATCCCCCCCAAAATGTTGAGAACAAGGAAGGATTATGCCTTTTTGGTGGAAGAACTCAGAAAGTGCCAGATACAGTATAGATGGGAGGTTCCAACCGGATTGGTGGTGAATTACTCAGGACAGAGATATCGTCTTAATACAGTATGGAAGGCAAGAGATTTTCATGCCAACGTATTACAGGCTGGAGGTTCATCTTCCCCAGAAACTAGAAGAAGAAAGGAAGCAGAGGGAGTAAGAAAGGGAGAGAAAGAAGTTATGCAGGCCCAGGCACAGGCTCAAGGAGGGGCCTTGATTGCTGAAGAAGATTTAATACAACTTACGAGCTCTGCCCAAGACCTGGAGTTACTTGGCAAAATAGAGGAACCAAAGAACCAAAGACAGACTCGAGCAGCAACTAAACGTAAAGAGGAATTAAAGGTGCAGCAAGCTCAGACAAAAATACAAGAAACTACAAAAACAGAAGCAGTGGGGGGGGGGGGGCAAGGCCAAAGATCAAAGTAAAAGATGACCTTCAGCTAATGCTTCAAA
This sequence comes from Ptyas mucosa, assembly GCA_012654045.1. NCBI lineage: Eukaryota > Metazoa > Chordata > Lepidosauria > Squamata > Colubridae > Ptyas > Ptyas mucosa. The sequence continues at coordinate 9,191 of WNWU01008770.1, read as the reverse complement.
AGCTTCAAATTGTCAAAGATGGCAAATAAATTCCTAACCTGGAATGTCAATGGTTTAAATTCACTGCAAAAGAGGAAAATATTTCATTACCTGAAACAGTATAAAAATGATATCATTTGCTTACAAGAGACACATATTAGAACGAAAGATCAAAACAAGGGACCGCCTTCTGCCACCAACAGCCTCCCACCAACCAGTTCGCTTCCACAGAGAGGGACTCCTCAGGGTGCCATCGGCCAAGTTATGCCGGCTGGTGACACCCAGGAGGAGAGCCTTCTCTGTCGGAGCCCCTGCCCTTTGGAATGAATTGCCCCCGGATATTCGTAACATCTTTGATCTCCGAGTCTTTCGCTGTGCCCTTAAGACCCTACTGTTCCGACAGGCGGGGCTGTCTAATTGAATGATTTTAAATTGGATTTTAACTTTGGGTTTTAAAATTCAGCCAAAACTATTTAATGAATTTTAATTAATTTTAACTTTGATACTGTATATTTATGTTTTAATTAAAGGAGGGTGGTATATAAATAAAATAATAATAATAATAATAATAATAATAATAATAATAATAATAATAATAAAAAATATTTAATAAATGCAAGGTTGGGGACACATTTTGTAGCATCTGCACCAGAAAAAAAAACGGTATAGTTATATACCTAAAAAAAGGCTTAATAGCTAAATTAATTGAAGCAGATGTGCAAGGAAGATATATTGCAATTGAAATTTTAATAGAAGGGAAAAAGACACTTTTGATAGGAATATACGCACCAAATCAACAACAAGAAAAATTCTACAAGCTTTTACATGCTAAATTAACACAATGGGACTATAAATCGTACATATTGATGGGAGATTGGAATGGAGTTTTGGATATTAAAAAGGACAAAAAAGGATCTTTGCAAAATATTCAAACGCGTGCCAGGCTGCCTAAATCCTTTTTTGACATGATGGAAGACATGGAGCTGAGAGATATTTGGCGAGAGCGGAATGTAGAAGAAAAAGATTTTACTTTTTTTTCTGATAGACACCAGTCATTTTCTAGGATTGACTTTGTCAGGTTCCGACGTTGTCTTAAATAAATTACATTTTCCAAACAAATAGTCTTTGATGAAATCTTTCATTTATTTAGAACGAACATGTCTGGCCCCGATTCCATTGGTGCCAGTACTGACCTGCTAACCCCCAAACCCTTCCCTTTCCGTCTCTCATTACCCAGCGTCTTATTAGCCATCTTCCAAGTCACTCTTACTACATCACCTCACAGGAATGTCCCCCTCCCAACCCATCTCCTAGGTGATATCTCTGCCAGGCAGCAACTGTGTGAAAGGTCAACCTGCTTCTTCTCTCTCTTTTCCTTCATGTCAGCACTAGGATGAATGAAACTTGGGGTGCTGACAGACTTTATACTAATTACTAATGATTTCCTTTCCAGGGTGAAGAAAACGAAGATATGTCCAAGAATACTAACAGATCATAGCCCGGTTTGGATGGAATTAGAGCATGAAAAGGGACCCAGGAGGTCCTGGAGGTTGAATGAAAATCTGTTTAGATATGAGGAAAACGTGAAAGAATGTAAAAAAATTATGAAAGAATTTTTTGTTATGAACATGCATAAAGGTACATCTATGGAAATGGTTTGGGATGCAAGTAAAGCATATATGAGAGGTATTTTAATATATTTGAACAATAAATATAGACGTAGACAGAAAAGAAAACGGAAGGAACTAGAAGAGGAAATAAAAAATAAAGAGCAAGTATTAATATCAAATCCAACAGATAAGAAAATAAAAGATGCAATTAATTTATTGCGAGGACAATTTAATATGTTGATGGCAGACCAGGTGGCAACTAATTTGCAATATGCCAAATGTAATACTTTTTGTAATGCTAACAAACCAGGTAGATGGTTGGCATATTTGCTTAGAAAAAAACAAAAGTCACGTACCATAGAGAAAATAGAATATAAGGCTAAAGAGGTGTATCAGCAAAATATGATTAATATGATTGGGGAAATCCCCCCTACCCCCAACTAATCAGGTACCAATTCAGGCCTGGGAAGAATATTTTAGAGACCTATATACAGACCCCGACTATGTAAGTAAGGAGAACCAAATTAGTTTGGACCAAACTGCTTACTGGCCCCCTGTAACACCAGAAGAGGTATCCCGGCTGATCGAAGCCCTCAAGACTATTAAGGCACCTGGTGCTGATAATGTCCTCCCAGAAATAATCAAAAAGAACACCAGTTGGTGGGCCCCACTTTTAGCATCACTGTTTACATTTATAGATAAAACGGGCCATATGCCAAGAGATTGGGGATTAGCAATTATTATACCAATCTATAAAAAGGGTAATAGAAATGATCCAGGAAATTATAGACCCATTAGCCTTTTGAGTGTTATTAGTAAATTGTATGCTAAACACCTAAACTATAAACTCCAGGATTGGCTAATTTCAGGAGAGATAATCAAGGATGAACAAGCCGGTTTTAGAAAAGGAAGATCTACGGTAGATCATATCCTGATACTTCACCATCTGGTGAAAAAATATACCCACAAAAAAAAATCCTCCCTCTACGTGGCTTTCCTTGATTTTAAGCAGGCCTTTGATTCAATATCCAGGAACACACTATGGGAGAAATTAGAATCCACTACGATCGATAAACGTCTCCTTTTTCTCATACAAAAATTGTATGCCAATTCCACCTTGAAAGTGAGGTGTAATCCGCAAGGGACTTTAACTGGCCCACTAAGGGTTCAAAAAGGGGTACGGCAAGGCTGCATCCTGTCCCCCTCTCTTTTTAACTTCTATATTAACCCCCTGATTGATCTCTTACAGAACCCTGACCTACATCCTCCTAACATAGCACAATGCAAAATCCCGATTCTCCTTTATGCCGATGCTGCTGCTATAATTTCACAAACACCCATAGGACTGAAGAGAGCAATTAGGGCAACACTTGGCTTCTGTAGACAGAACAAATTGGTCCTTAATTTTGATAAATCAAAAATTTTAGTTTTTGCTAAAAGACCCAGACAATACTCTTGGAAAATTGAAGGACACAGATTGGAACAGGTTAGAACATTTAGATATCTTGGGGTGGTCTTCCACTTGCAAGGGACATGGAAGGCACACCTGGAGCAAACATTGCAAGCAGCCAATAGGTCCTCAAATGCAATTAAACACTTCTTTTATACAGGCGGAGGTCAGTTAGTACCTGCTGCCTTAAAACTTTTTGAGGCCAAAACATTGGCACAAATTCTTTATGGGGCACAAACAGGAATCCTAGCAAAGAAAAACTTGCTAGAAACTATACAAACCAAATTCCTGCGAGCCATTTTAGCTGCACCCAATGGAACTCCAAATGCCCAGATAAGAATTGAGACAGGTATGCCTCAAATTCAGGTAAGAGCCTGGAAAATGATGATCATTTATGGGCTGAAAATTCATTACTTTCCAGAAAATTCATTACTGTCCCAGCTAGTGCTGACTGACAACTTCCCCTCCCCCTGGAAACAGGCGATAGATCACAAGTCGGCCCCTTTGGGCTTTCATCTGTATTCCTAATGTCCCTCGGCTTTGACAAAGCAAAGCAAGTAGTAATTGACAGAATGAAGGACATGGAGTTCCAAGAAGAACTAAATAGGTTGCCTCTCCACATTAGGGACAGAATCAAGCAGGGTGTGTGGGAATCAGCAGGATATCTAAATGATCTGATCTTCCCAAAACAAAAAATAGCTTTCTTCAGAGCCAGATTTAATATTCTTCCCTCAGCACTTCTCCAGGGCAGGTACAAGAGAACACCGATAGCAGAACGGGTATGTATATGTGGAAAGGGAGAAGTCGAAGATATCTCACATGTTTTATTGTACTGTGAGTTATACAGAGTATGTAGGTCAATATACATTCTCCCCTTACTAGAGAGATTGCCAGGGAGGACAGAGGACTTTTATATAGGCTTTCTCCTCCAAGACTCTAATCTGGCTATCACGCGTGCAGTGGCAAAATTTTGTGTCGCTGCAATATCCACAAGAAAAAAATTGGTTACCGAATTATAATATCAACTGGTGCCAATATTTTGAGATCTATAACGATACATTTACCCACATACTTACAAACATGTAAATTAGGATTGAGATAATGTATTCTTATAACAGAGATGTTATTTACAATTAATGTCAGAAGTAATTTTAATTCATTGTATGTCTATTGCTGGTCGATGACCGTAATAAAGTTTTATTCTATTCTATTCTTGCAATGTTATCCATTCTTTAATCCACATTAAACTAGCTGCTTGATAATATAATTCAAAGTTAGGTAGACCAAAACCACCCCTCATTTTAGCATCTTGTAACAGCTTAAGTTTTATTCTTGCCTTCTTTCCCTGCCAAATGTATTTCAACACCATTTTATTCAAATCTACAAAAAATTCCTTACGCAACTTTATTGGAATTGTCTGAAAAAGATACAAAATTCTAGGTAAAATATTCATCTTAATAGTTGCAATCCTACCAATCAAGGATAACTGCAAATTTCCCCATTTCACCAAATTTTGTCCTATCTGTTGCTTAAACTTATTATAATTATTTTCTTTAAGTGAACTACACCTTGTTGTCAATTGTATCCCCAAATATTTTACCTTGTTTGTGACCTGCATCTTTGAAATCTCCATCAATTCTTCTTTTTGTTTTTTTTAACATATTTTTAGACATTATCTGTCTTTTATTTATTAATTTTCAAACCAGCAACTTCCCCAAACTCTCCAATGTTTTCTATCAGTTTATTTATTGATGCTAGTGGTTCTTCAATAATAAAGACCAGGTCATCTGCAAAAGCTTGTAATTTGTATTCTTCTTTTCGGATTTTCATACCTTTTATCTCTTTTTCTTCTCTAATATTTCTATTTAAAACTTCCAGCGTCAATATAAACAACAATGGGGACAATGGGCACCCTTGTCGAGTACCTTTTTCTATCTCAATAAAGTCAGTCAATTCTCCATTAATCATTACCTTCGCCGTCTGTTTAAAATATATGGCTTCAATTGCCTGAATAAATTTCCTACCAAAGCCCATCTCTTCCATTTGTAGCATCATAAATCGCCAGTTCACATTGTCAAATGCTTTTTGTGCATCTAAAAATATCAAAGCCATCTGCTTTTCAGGATGCGCTTCATAATATTCTAAAGTATCCAGAATTATTCTTATATTATCTCTAATTTGTCTTTTTGGAAGGAATCCATTTTGATCTGAATGTATAAAATAGTTCAAATATCTCTTAAGTCTTTCTGCCAATATTGAAGCAAATATTTTATCATCTGAATTTAGCAAGGATATAGGCCTATAGTTTTTGATTTGTTGTGGGTCTGTATTTTCTTTATGAATCAATGTAATATAAGCCTCAGTCCATGATTTAGGTATTTCCTTTTTTGTCATTACTTCATTCATAACTTGCAATAACGGGAGACTTAAGGATTCTTGTAGCGTCCTATAGTATTCAATCAGCAGACCATCTGGTCCTAGTGCCTTTCCATTCTTCTGCTACTTGATTGCCTCTGTTAATTCCATCATCGTTATGTTCCTTTCCAACATCTCCTCAACATCTTTAGAAATCTGTGGTAAATTTGCTTTTTGTAAGTACCTTGCCACTTTTTCCTCCTCTATTGTCTCTCTTTTGTAAAGTTGTCTATAATATTCTTGTATTATTTTCCCCATCTCTTTATTTCCAAATTTACATTGTCCTTGGTCATCAAGTAATTGTATTATTTTCCTTGATTCTCTATCCTTTTTCAATTTATATGCTAGCCATCTTCCTGGCTTATTCGCATTTTCAAAGTAGTTCTGTTTGGTGATTCTTATTTTTTGAGCTAGTTCTTCCTTTTCCAGCAGGTCTATTTTATGTTTTATTATATCCATTTTAATTTTAACATCTTTCTTATATGGATCTTTCTGGAGTTCCTTTTCACATCTTTTATAATCGTCAGTCAATATTTTAAAGGTTTGTCTTTTCTTCCCATTTCTTTTCCTTGTATAGTCTATAATTAATCCTCTAGAGTAAGCCTTCATTGTATCCCAACGATTTTGTATCGATGTTTCTTCTTTCTTATTTTCCTTTAAAAAAAAATCCAACTCTCTTTCCATTTTCTGTACAAAATCTTTCTCTTTTAATATTGTATTGTTTAAAGTCCATCTAGCGCTTTCTTTCCGCCCTTTCCAAATAGCAATCACAGGATTATGATCTGCCCACAAATTTTTTTTTTTAATTTGATTTATATGCCGCCCTTCTCCGGAGACTCAGGGCGGCTTACAATGCGTTAAGCAATAGCCTTCATACTTTTGTATATTTATACAAAGTCAGCTTATTGCCCCCACAAACTGGGTCCTCAATTTACCTACCTTAGAAAGGATGGAAGGCTGAGTCAACCTTGGGCCTTGGTGAGATTCGA